>JABEVN020002725.1:0-20547 GCA_013146195.2 Codonopsis lanceolata
CATGGGCATTCGAGAGACCCGTTGGAGAAGACGAAGTGTAACAACTTTATTAGGTTGAATGCATTAAATGCATGGAGCTGACTTGAGGGTTTCGTCTTCACTGATACTGAGCAGGGAGTGGGTGCAGAGATGTTGCAGGAGTTGGTAGGTGAGCAATCAGAATATCAAACCTGCAATAGTTGGTACAGACTGCAAGTGTCAGTCTATTCACCTGCTTTGTCACTGTTCAGAAGGCGAAAGCCTTTTTGCTTTTCAAAAAGCTGGTCAAGTGTGTCTGAGAAGTCAAGGGATGGATTAATTCAAATTCAAACTAATATAGGATGAATTTAAATAATTCACTAAGACTTGGTGACTAGACATGTCATGCTTGAACACGTGCAGACAAGGTCTGCCGCTGGATGCTGAAAGAGGTCTTCCGGTGAAGCTTTGCTAAAGTCTTCCGCTGAACCTGTGAAGCCTATAAAAAGAAAACTATTCTATGACAAAGTTTTATACACAGTTGCCACACTAATTGATACGCAGCCCAATTAGCCACTAATGTATAAAACCTAATGTAATATATGAACATATATAAATCAAAATACAAATGAGAAACAACAGAACGCCGATGTTATTTTCCCCTTTAGCCTCGAAGCTCTGCTGAGCTGCCAAATCTTTCCCTAAACACTCAAACTCTCCGGCCAAAGTGAACCCTAACTACCCAACTAGGTTTCTACTCTATTTCACCGGTTCAAAAGAGCCAAAAAGAGCAGTTGCCCTGCCTGAATCCAGATGTCAAACCCAGCCAAAGCAAGCAGTTGATTTGCCCGATTTCAGACGCCAGCAAGCACGCAAAGCAAGCATTTGTGCCACCCGGATCCCGAGACGAAAACAACAAAAAAAGAGTAGTTACGCTGCCCAAAATCCAGCAATAGCAAAAGCAAAAAGACTCCCGCTCCTTGAAGGACAGAGCGAGCGCACCCTAAAACCTACCAGAAGGAAGTTTGGTACGGGATAAAACCCCCACGCTTCAAGATGTAGGTATTTTAAAGTTTTATTTACTTTTTTATCCTAAAAAAGTGCTATTCAAAATAGTCATATATCACGAAATAAGCAGATATGCTGCTCGAAATTCTATAACAAATAACATTAAAAAAAAGTCGTTATTATGGAAAAAAATTTATAAACTATATTTGCAACTCTAAAATGAGGCTGCTATAAGTTTGCATTTATTTCATTATATATACATATATATTTTAAATGCTTTATTTAAATTGTTAATTTTATAAAAGAACATACTTAGCCAAAAAAAAACCCTATTTTAAGACCAAAAGGACGAGTTGGGTGCCTAACCCCTTCCTAACTCATAACTTAGCCTCCAAACCCTTTTACAAATCTGTTTTTTTTTGTTTTTTTTTTGTTTCTCCTTAAAATAAAGATGACGACTCTGTTTAACGTATTCCACGCGCTTGAAAGGATTTTTGAAACCACCCGCTTCTCAGTCGCGGGGGAGAGGTCGAAAAACGGGGCACTCACAATATTTTCACTTTAAACCATTATAGAAATCAACTATTCATATTGAAGTGTAATTATCATGCAAATCAACTCCTAAAGTATTTAATTATAAATATGATAAAATGTGTAAGGTACAAGCAAAAAATAGTTATTCGTCTACTTTAGATGCTAATTAGATTTGCTAACATACGAAATTCAATAGTGCAAATAATGAAAGTAAATCGATTTCAGGCATTTTGTTACTTGTCATGTGGATGAATGCTACAAATACACAAAAGTGTACCGTCCTATTAAGTGTCTTTCTTGAAGCATTATTGCAGTAGTAGTTTTAAGCTTTCTATGAGTCATAACATATTTTAGGGTACAAATAATGAACTTATCTTTTGATCAACTATGGTGTCTTCCCGATTCAAAATTTTGGTATGTGATAGTGATAATAGTAATTGTCGTACATGTTCAAGGACAAATGTTGTATATAAAGAAGTATTCCAAAATATATAATATTTTTTTCTAAATTTATGTCATGTTCTAAATTTACTTTTAGTTTTTATTTATTTTTTGTTTAATTTGATCACATTGAAGTTCCGAGGAGTGGCGTCCTTTTTGGGCTGATTTTATTGATCTTACTACTTAGTTTCATGGTTTTCCTTGGCTTATTGGAGGTGATTTCAATATTGTTTTACACCATTCTGAAAAATTTGGTGGTAATGGCTGGGACAAGAATGACGCCTGATTTCCATGCGGCTTAGTAGCGCCGAGCTTAACTCATCCGGTTTTTCTCGGTTTTACTTACACTTGGTGGAATAAAAGAGAGGGTATTCGTACTATTCATCAACGAATTGATCGGCTTCTTGGTAATCCTGAGTGGCTTGCCAATTTTGCTTCTACTGAAGTTTTGCATCTCCCTCACACTTGCTCGATCATTCTCCGTTGCTCTTCCTATCTTATGGTCGTGCATCGTTGCATATCCAGCCTTATTTCGGTTTCTCAATGTTTGGACGAAACATCCTACTTTCTCTGAAGTGGTTGCCTATGCTTGGCTTTTACCTGTTCAGGGTTGGCCTTTAATTGCTTTTTCTGGACGTCTCTGCAATGTGAAAGCTTCTCTTAAAAATTGGAATAAAGAGACTTTTGGTAACATCTACTCTTCCCTAAAGGTAGTTAAAGATAATGTGCTTGAGAAAGAATTATTTTTTGAGCTTAACTCTTCAAGTGAGAATAGGAAGCTCTTGCTTGAGGCCCAAGCTAAACATCAAATTTTACTTCAACGTGAGAAAGAATTTTAGGCTAAAAAATCTCACATTAAATGGTTGAAAAAGGGTCAGGGAAACTCCAAACTTTTCCATGCTTTTGTCTGCCAAGCTTAGCGTAAGCTTCACCTTCATTCCATCATATACTTCAAATGTATTTTTCTGGATTTTATGGATGAAATTAAACACGTAGCTGTAAATTATTTCCAGTCTCAACTTACCGCTAGCGACCCGGGAGACGACTCGTTATTGGATGTTATTCCCTCCTTGATTTCTTCGGATTGGAATGAGGACCTTATTGCATCTCCATCACTTGAGGAGGTCAAATGCGCTGTTGAGTCTTTGAATGGTGATAGTGCGTCCGGCCCTGATGGTTTCTTTGGTAAATTATACACTTCTTGCTGAGGCATCATTGGTAAAGATCTGCATATGGCTATTTTGAATTTTTTTGTTGGATTGTTTATGTCTCGAGCCTGGACTAGTATGCTAATTGCTCTTATTCCTAAGGTGGACTTTCCGGCTTCCTTCAAAGACCTTCGCCCTATCAGTCTTTGTAACTTATGCAATAAGGTCATCTCCAAGCTTCTATCTTCTCGCCTGGGGAAAATCTTGCCTCACATTATTTCGAGAATCCAAAGCGCTTTCACCAAAGGTCGGATAATTCATGATAATATTCTCCTTGCTCAAGAATTGATGAGCTTTTTGGGCAAGAAGGTGACTAGTTCTAACATGGTGATTAAACTTGACATGGCCAAAGCTTTTGACCGAGTGTCTTGGCATTTCTTAGTCAAAGTTCCTCGTCGATTTGGCTTTCACGAAGTCTTTATTGACCTTGTTTGGTGCTTGATATTAGACAATTGGTTTTCTATTCTCATCAATGGTGGCCATGTGGGATGCTTCCCCTCGTCTTGTGGCCTAAGCCAAGGAAACCCTATGTCCCCGAGTTTATTTCTCATCGAAGCTGAAGTTTTAAGTCGCAGTCTTAACAACTGCTTACTTTACAATGAGCATATGCCCAATTATTTCTCATCTTGCTTTCACGAATGACGTTGTTATTTTATGCAATGGGCATACTAGATCTCTTAAAAAACATGTTGATTTGCTTTATGCTTATGAGTGTTCTTCGGGTCAGACTATAAATGTCTCCAAAAGCAGTTTCTTTGTGGCTCCTAATTTGGATTCTAGGCGGATAAACTCTATTGCCGCTTTGTTGAGTTATCGAATTGGCTCTCTTCCCATTACTTATTTGGGATGTCGATCCCATTATTTCTAAACTCCAGAATCGTATTGGCACTTGGATGGGCCCCTTTCTTTCCTACTCCGGCAAGGTCACTCTTATTAAGCATGTTCTTCATTTGATGTCTACTTATCTCCTTGCTGTTTTGGACCCTCCGACCTCGATTATTCAATTGATTGAGAAGATGTTTATGAATTTCTTATGGGGCAGTGTTGAAGGTAGAAATAAAACTCATTGGAACGCTTGACACTCTTGCTACCGTCCCAAAGCAAAATGTGGTTTAGGCGTGCCTTCTCTATCTAATTTAATTTGTGACGTTTTCACACTCAGAATAGTATTTGGGTGGATTTCTTGCACTCTAGATATTGTACGACGACTCATCCTACTGTGGTCTACAATAACTAAGGGATCACATATTCAGGGCCGGCCCTGAACTTTTGGGGGTCCAGAGCGAAAAAAAAATAAGGGGCCCTTAAAAAAATATAAGCATATGAATTTTAGACGAACAATTTATTTGGCTTTTCATTATTTAAAGTATTGAAAATTGATAATACCCAAACATATAATAAAATAAGTATTAAATAATTACCCAAAATTGTTATTTTTCATTCGTTAAAATAATTTACAATAAAAAGAATATACTTAATCAAAAATTTTCTTTTATTTATGTTTTGACTTCTAGATGGATATTTTTTTTGATAGCATGTATTGTGCACTATAAATTCAAGTTAAAAAACAATCAACTAACAAAACAAATAATTAAATAAACATAAGAAATAATTAAAAATGATAGTAACATAACAATAAAATTTGATTTTTGCTTGAAATATTGATATTATATGCCCAATCAATTGCTATTTTTTATGACCTAGATAAAAAATTTGATGGTCAACTAACTTTTTTTTATAAGTAAATTTAGCGAACGCAAAATAAAATTAAGGTTGAATAACTCTACTAAAACCAAATACAAATTATTTATCTTTATATAGTAACTCTTTATTCATTAGTTTCCGGAGTAATTAAAACATATATAAGTAGATTTGAAGTTGATAATAAAAAATAAAAAAAACTTAACCACGACAATTATATTTACAATACAAGTGGAGGATAAGATGAAATATTGTGAAATTATAAGCATATTTTTTTAAAAGTTGATTATTTACGTAAAACCTATCAAAATAATATATGGGATTATTTAACTAAATCGGGGGAGTATATGATATAATATGAATATAAAATAATACTAATAATAATTGACCGTAGACCCAAAATAAAAAAAATTACAAAAATGACAACGAATGGGGGCTTGAACCTTGGGCTTCATTACACTCATTCCATATACAATTACCCAATCCATTGAGTCAAAAGACAATTTGTTCACTGTTGATACATTATTTATAGTATATCTATAAAACTAGCCTACACATATATAAAATTGGGCTCTCTTACATTGGGGCCCTGTTCGGTCGATCACTTTGAACCCCTCCAAAACCGGGTCTGCACATATTTGGCATAAACTCCTAAAAGCTCGTGTTCTAGCTGAACCTCATATTCGCTGGGTCATTGGTCGTGGTGATTGCTTTATACGGCATGATAAATGGATGCTTTTTTTTTTTTTAATTCTGACCGAGGATAATCCCAGCCTTATAGTTATTCGGGATTTTTTTCAAAACCATTCAGATCTTTCTATAGTGGCTACAACTTCTCTTATTTATTGTGATGTTTGGACCATCAAAGATCAACGTATTGAGCTTAATGATACTGCTAATTTGCCATGCTAGATTGACTCGCCCAATGGTAAGTTCACATTGAAATCTGCTATAGCGATCAATCGTATTTTGGGTACTAATTTGTTGTCCTCCAAATTTATATGGCATAGTTTAGTTCGTAAGAATCTCATCATATTTCTTTGGAGATTATTTCTGAATGAAACGACTATAGCACGACAAACCAGAATACAAAAAAAAAAAAAAAAAACAAACAAACAAACAAACTGTTTTGTTAATAATCTGGTCAATGAAGCTTACGATGAAGAGTTCATTGAAAGCTTCATTGAGATATATGTGTAGCAGAAATAAGAAACAAAACAGTCGTAAAAGACGAAACTGAACACAAGAGATTAACCTTTGATCAATAAGCAAAAATACTTATTGATCGTGTTTCATGGCAAAAAATATCTCACTAGTAAAATATATGTTTAAGCTCATTACATTCGAAAGACTAAAAAAAATGAAATTTATGAAAAACTCTCTAGATAGCAGACATGGCTTTGAAAAATCACAACCTCCAACCTAACAGAATTGTCAGAATATATGTTTTTCTATCTATACACAATATGTGCATCTCATGGGTGAGATACTAGTATTTTATCAACAAGAAAAATACTTGTTGAATTGCCGATATGACGAAACTTTTACTAGTAATCGTTTAAGAACACAATACAAAATATAAAAACCTACCAACAAGTAGTGTTCTAAAAATCGACCTAGATGCTAGGCGCCACCCCAACGTCGCATTTCCTTCAAATCGTGCAAAAAATCACCGCCTAGACGTCGCCTATGCCTAGCACACCGAAACAAAAAACTTAATTTCTTAAAAGAAAACTGTAACGCCCCAAATTCGGGTCTGACCATTTAGACCCAAAATTTGGCCACGTCACTAACAATCAATACTTAAAATCATAATAAATCTCAACACTAATAATTAATCAACATTAATATCTCTCAATTGTAATTAAAATACAACCACCAATGTCTGAAACGAAATTCAATATAAAGCTAATTAAAATTAATAAAATTTTCAAAGTACGAATGAATTATAAATGTCTAAAACTTCTTTGACCATCTTCATTCATCTATTTGAAACAATTCATCTAGCCAAGCTAAATGTCACCTGAAAGAGAAAGAATAGGAAAGGGTGAGCGTACAATGCTCAGCAAGTTCATATATAACTACTACGGTTACTAAGGAGGGGTTGACCAAAATAAATCAAAGAATCAGAATCGAAAGTTCAAATATCTATAATGCAAAAGTCAAAATAGTCAAAGTTCAAATATTCAAATTTCAGATATATTTTTAGGATTCCAAGTGAAGGATAAAGATATAACAAATGACTCGAGTAATCCAATTGTCACCAACCGTCCCATATCAGCTGGCGACAACAGACGACTCACAGATAAATATTTAGAATTACAAACGAAAGATAATAATGCAAAGAACGACTCAAGTAGTCAAATTGTCACCAACCGTCCCATACCAGCTGGAGATAACGGACGACTCACAGATACCAAGATCACATAAGTGGTCAAAGACCTGCGCCGAACAATTTTCGAAAAATTCTAAAGACCCATAAGGGTAAAGGTTTCTAAAGGGTATATCCTGGATAACTAACCATTTGTCGTGGTTAAAGGATTTTGGTAAAGGTCACATTAACCCGGTATATCAAAATGTCACATTTAACGACTAGGTAAATCAAAAGGTCACATTAACCCGTGACTAGGTAAATCGAAAGGTCACATTAACCTGTGACTAAGTTATTTGACTTAGTGATCAAGGTAGAAATTTTTAAATAATCAAATACATTTTACAAAACCAGTATGAATGACAAACACATTTATGTATCAAATAAATACCTCACTTAAAACATGATAAGTATGTGAGATTTAACAAGGAGCATAATTATGAGTAAGCAAATGAAGGTAATCGACGACGTTCAAAATCAAATACCGATACAAAATCGGCACACGTTTCAAAGGAAAGACATTTATCAAAGAAATAGCGGAAGCCTAACGGTATGAAACAAATAATTCAAAAGACCTAAATGAGGTATAATCACTTACCTCGAAATGCTTAGCAAAAGAATCCACAACACGTATTCGTCCTAAGCTCGACTTGTTCAAATCTAAAATTTTCAAAGCGAAACAAAATTACTAACTAATATTAATTTATCATAATTAACTCCTAACGTTAATTCTAATTCATAACCACCACTTAAAATAGCTATATGAAATATATACCAACATCTTTTATTCTAAACAAAATAAATTAGAAATACAATGAAAGAAATCTATTGTTTAAAAATAATATATATATACTTATGTTACAACTATAGTTTGATTTTATTATTATTATTATTATTATTATTTTAATAATCACTAGCACACACATACAAATCTAGATATCACACGCACACACACAAATTGATACTCTCGGCATGCACTTTTATCACTGTACATATAATGTATATAATATATAATTAAACCCTCACTACCCTCATTGACACACATACACCCCAGAACACACACAACGCAATAATTCAATGTCAAACTAATTGTGTGACATTTACAGGTATTTCTTATACACTATGCACACACACTACACACACTAAAACACACGACACACAAACCTATACATGATTGTCAATGTTTTTTTTCTTTTTTTCAATCAATCAATCAAAATATTAACCCCAATCACTAAGGAAGAAAAGATGAAGACTTACAAATGTTTTCCTACTTCTAATTGTCGTTGTCTTTTGCTCTTGTTTCTTGTTTCCTGATGCCTCCTTCCGCCTAGATAGTTTTTTTTTTTTTAATTGTGTGGTAAGGGTTTTCTCCCTCCTTAATACTATATTTATATAAGTAAAAACCCTACTAGGTTTTTAACCCTAACCAAATCTTAAAGTTAATTGGACCGAAATTAACTAAGTAAAAATTATAAAGGAATTAATATTAAAATCTTAGTCAAAAATGGGCCAAGCTCAACCCAATTCAATTGGTTACTAAATATGTCCAAAACAATCAGATTAACCCAAAATAATTATAGTATTAATTAAATATGTCCAAAACAATTATAATTTTAATTAACATGAATTAATATTTTTTTAATTTAAAATTATCGGGGTATTACACTATCACCCCCTTAAAAGAAGTTTAGCCCCTAAACTTAACACACCAAGTCATACAAAGAGGTCAAGATATTCCTCTTCAAAAAAAAAAAAAATTTAACAATAAACCAAGTTACTCCCAATAGAAGCAATGACAATGAAGAATAAGTTTTAGTAGATCCTATGCATTCAATCCTTAAATGTAACCGAGGCCATCCATTAGTTCAAGCGTCACATGTAAAACTCCTAATGCCCATACTTTATCCAACAAGCAGATGACCAAACCATACGTCAAAATTATCAACGCCTAGTTGAACTCAAAAGACAAGATATAAATACTTAGGTAATGGAAATAGATCTCTTGGTCATTATGTTAATTAATTGACGTCTAAGTTCTCATGTAACAATTTGATAGGTCGTATAAGTGTGGCAATGTGATCGATTAAGAAACACTAGGGTGAATAAAAATTTAAACGTTGCGAAGGTATATAAGGATGTACTATACCTATTTCCATATCATTCGTCTCGAGCAGCCATCGCGTAAATTCTTCCATGTGCATTTGGTTTAGGTTTATCGCATTGCCGTTCCTCGCGCAAAGTTTTCCTTGATAGTTCGGGCAATCCTTGATCCTATGCCCTATCTTTCCACAATTAAAACAGGCTCCCGTAGTCGAACAAGTATCGGTCTATGTTTTCCACCACACTTATTACTCGGGGTCATTATTCGATTAAGCTGGCGACCTTGATTCGATTCGCCACGATTTGATCCGCTTGGACCGATTGTCCTCTATGGTTCTCTTCTTATTTCCACTATAACTTCCTCCTTGATAGCCCGGCGATCTCGAGAACTACTTCCAAGACTCTCAAAACCTCTCTTTTTCTCTTCCTTCTTCTTCCGGTAGTTTGCTGACACTCGTTCAAGTATTCTGGCTCGGTCTACAACTTCAGCATAAGTCTTCAACTGTAAGGCTATCAATCGATGGCTAATCTTTCCATCGAGGCCTCTTTCAAACATCCTAGCCTTTTGTTTGTCATTCTCAATGAGACATGGAGCATACTTTGATAGTTCCGTGAACTTGACGGCATACTCATCTACCGTCATATTTCCTTGCTCTAGATTGAGAAATTCAACCGAGCTTCTTACTGCGCTCTCGGAAAATATTTCTTATTGAAGACTTCGAGAAAAGTCTCCCAAGTGTACTCTCCCACCCCATTTGCTTCAACAATCCTCATCTCGGATTGCCACCACTCATCAGCCTCTCCTTCGAACTTGAACGTGGCGAGGTTGACTTTCTATTCACTCGTGAGGGTCATAGTTCTAAAGATCTTCTTCATACTCTCAATCCATTCTTCCGGCTTAATGGTGTTTGGTGCGCCTGAGAAGGGCTTAGGGCTTCTCTTTTGGAAGATGTCAAGTGGGTCCTTTGTCACTGGTCGAGGTTGAGGAACTACAGGCTGAGGTTGCAATACAGCAGGCTGAGGTTGCGGTGCTTCGGGCTGAGGTTGCGGTGCCTCAGGCTGAGGTTGTGGTTGAGGTTGAACAATCTGACCAATCCTGTCTACCGCTCGTGTCAAATGTCAGAAGGTTCATCATAAGCACGGGGTCTACTAAGGCGGGATTTGCTTCGTTTGAGACGCTGAGGCGGGGTTTCGTTATTCACGTTAAGTTGGCTTCAGATTGTTCCCCACACTCTCGAAACGAGTCCTCTAGCTTTTCCTCCCATGTTTCCTCGGCCACGACCACGGCCTCGTTAGCGTACGCCCACCTCTACGTGCCATTTGATAATCGATACAAAAAGCGAGCAAGTGTCAAATAATGCCTAAAATTTTATCACACTAAAATGGTGCTCGCTAATTGGCGTGACGTAAATGGAAACAATCTACATAATTGTTAAGTAACATCAATTTCTTCCAAAGCTTATCTTATAATCTTGTGCACTCGAAATACACCAACACGATATATAGTTCTAAATGAATGTCAAACGAATACAAAAATTTCCTCAACATTTATTCAATATCAAACTTTATTCCAATGTCTCAAAAATTGGATACACCTCGTGTATTCCAAGTCTAATAAACTAAAATAGAACAAATTCTTACGAGTAATCAATAATGTATGAGTCCCAATCAAAATAAATGAAATCATAACTTAAAGCTATAATCGTAAACTTAGAACTAAAATCGCACACTTAAAGCTATTAATAGTATAAACAAAATCATAACCTTACACTACAATCAATTCCTAATTCTATAAATTTCCTAAATCCTAAAATCATCGGGATAAAGCCTAAGCTACGATACCACTGCATAACGCCCCAAACTCGGGTCCAACCATTTGGACCCACAATTCGGCCACGTCACCATCAATCAATACTTAAAATTCATAATAACTCCCAAAGGTAATAATTAATAAATTTAATATCCTCCAAATGTAACTAAAATACAACCACAAATTATCCAAAACGAAATCTAAAATAAAATTGATCAAAGTTAATTAAACTTTCAAAGTAAAAATTAACTAAAATGTCTAAAACTTCTTTGACCATCTTCATTCATCTACTCAGAAACAATTCATCTAGCCAAACTAAATGTCACTGGAAGAGAAAGAATAAGAAAGGGTGAGCGAACAATGCTCGATAGTTCATATCAACCCCTGGGTTACTAAGGAGGAGTTGACAAAATAAATCGAATCAAGAATCGAAAGTTCAAATATTCATAATGCAAAAGTCAAATAGTCAAAGTTCAAATATTCAAATTTTCAAATATATTTTTTTAGGATTCCAAGTGAAGGATAAGATACAACAAATATTTCGAGTAATCCAATTGTCACCAACCGTCCCATACCGGTGGCGACAACGGACGACTCACGAGATAAATATTTAGGATTCCAAGCGAAAGATAATAATGCAAAGGACGACTCAGTAGTCCAATTGTCACCAGTCCCATACCGGTGGAGACAACGGACGACTCACGAGAATACCAAGATCACATAAGCGGTCAAAGACATTCGAACAATGTTTCAAAAATTCTAAAGACCCATAAGGGTAAAGGTTTCTAAAGGGTATATCAGGATAACTAACCACATGTCTGAGTGGTTAAAAGGGTTTGAAAGTCAAAGGTCACATTAACCCGTGACTAGGTAAATCGAAAAGGTCACATTAACTTAGTGACTAGGTATATCAAAGGTCACATTTACGTGACTAGGTAAATCAAGGTCACATTAACATTATGTGCCGTGACTAGAAATCGAAAGGTCACATTTAGTGACTAGGTTGTTTGACTTAGTGATCAAGGTAGAAACTTTTAAATAATCAAGTACATTTTACAAAATGAATTACAAACACATTTATGTATCAAATAGATATCTCACATAAAAATGATAGGTATGTGAGATTAAACGAATGAGCATAATTATGAGTAATCAAATGAACGAAATCGACGGAGTTCAAAATCAAATACCGATACAAAATCGGCACGTTTTCAGCGACATTTATCAAAGAAATACGGAAGCTAACGGTATGAAACAAATAATTCAAAAGACCTAAATGAGGTATAATCCCTTACCTCGATATGCTTAGCAAAAGTGTAATCAAATGCGGTGGATTAGTCCTATGCTCGCTTGTTCAATTCTAAAATTTTCAAACGAAACAAAATTACTAACTAATATTAATTTAATCATAATTAACTCATAACGTTAATTCTAATTCATAACCACCACTTAAAATAGCTATATGCTAAATATATACCAAACATCTTTTATGAAGTCTAAACAAAATAAATTAGAAGTAGCAATGAAAGAAATCTATTGTTTAAAAATATATATATATACATATATACTTACTGTTACATCTATAGTTTGATTATTATTATTATTATGTTATTAATTTTTTTTAAGTAAAACACACACACATACACGCACACGCACACACACAAAATTGATACTCTCAGCATGCACCGTTTTATCACATGTACATATAATGTATATAATATATAATTAAACCCTCACTACCCTCACTGACACACACACATCACACCCACAGAACACACACACACACAATAATTCAATGTCAGACTAATACTTACATTTACTAGGTAGGTTTTATTACCTACACTATGCACACACACTACACACACTAAAACACACGCACACACAAACCTCTACTTTTCTTTTCTTTTCTTTTTCTTTCAATCAATCAATCAATAATATTAACCCCAATCACTAAGGAAGACAAAGATGAAGACTTACAAATGGTTTTCTCCAAAAGAAAGAACTGCTCTCGTTTTGCTTTCTTCCTTGCACGGTCGGCGGCCGCTCTAAGCTTTTTTATTTTTATTTTTAATTGTGTGGTAAAGGTTTTCTCTTCTCTCAGTATCTTATTTATATAAAACCCTACTAGGTTTTCAACTCTAACCAAAACCTAACGTGATTTGACTGAAATAAATTAAGTAACTTTAATAGGGAATTATTATTAAAGGCCTAGTCAAAAGTGGACCAAGTCCAACCCAATTCAATTAGTTATTAAATACGTCCAAAACAATCAGATTAACCCAAAACAATTATAGTATTAATTAAATATGTCCAAAACAATTATAATTTTAATTAATACGAATTAATATATTTTTTTAATTAATATTTTTTTTTCGGGGTATTACAGAAGGTAAGGTGGAAGTTTACCTCGGTCTTTCTTTCTTGTTGGAGCACACGCACCACCAAAAATTTTCAGTCGTACTGTTCTGTCGACGCTTCTCTCGCTCTCTCTCAACTCTACTAAAACAAAACCCCAAAACATCCGTAGAATATCTTATAAATCACAACCCACTTTGTGTTTGATTCCCACCCGAACTCTTGTTCAACCGAGGGAAGGCTTCTTCCGAGACAATCACGGTAAGGATATATCATGATAGATTATCTTAAATGTTATTATTATTTAATATTATAATATTATAACACTTTCCCCTATTGTTATATATATACGTATATGGCTAAAATAAAAATAATAAAAATCCCAAATGCGGGTGGAGCCCATTTAACAAAAATAAATAAATAAAATTATTATTATTATTATTATTATTATTATTATTATCATCATCATCATCATCATCATCATTATCATTATTATTTATTTATTTTAACGGCCCAAATTAGAAATTTATCCAAAACTGAAACTAGGCCCAAAATAATTTGATTAGCCCAAAACAACGTAATTAAATTATATTAAAATTTAATATTTCATACTAGCATTTTCGGGGTATTACAAAAGGAGTATGAATCTGTCTTACGAATTAATTATGATCCGTTACACAGTTTTACAGAAAACCTACTCCATGAAAAATTGGTTGCATAGAATATCGTTAGATATAAGACAAACCTTTGGCATCAAATATTTCCAAAATTGTTCCTCGATTGGTATGTGAAAATGTTGATTCTACGGAATCCATTAAAAACGTTTGGCATTGACAGAACTTTATTTCGAAAAGAAATGAATTATTGAAAAAATTGGAATTGATTCCTAAAAATTGGAATTGATTCCGAAAGGAAATGAACTTTATTTTGAACGAGGTGAGATTTAGATTTCTAATAATTTGATTTCATGTAAAAGGACAATTATATCCTTCTAACTCTTCTCATCTTACTTAATTTGTTAATAACTAGTATATGTGCCCATGTCATAGGTATGGTGTCAGTATGAGATCGGTTCAATTATTGTTGTTTGAGATATACAAATCTCATAACTGAGGGGGTAATTTAAACAAAACTTAAACTTGAATGTTTTATATGTAATTGTGGAGGGGATAATTCAAACAAAACTCATAGATAGAGTTCATATGTAACTCACATACCTACGGATCAATCCTGACCACCGGGCCATGACATTACCCGATCGCAACCGTCAGTTAACTACGAGCGAAAATAGGGGTACTTTAAACATAACTCATAATTGATTGGTGCATTTGTAACACGCATACTTACGAATCCATCTGAACCGTCAGTTGTGTTTAGCACAATTCGATCAGGGCTGTCAATTAGACCATGAGCTCTTTTATAATATAGCTATATAACAAAAATAGTTTCTAAATCTGAAAAATGCATTTTGGAGGAACTTTCTAGATTGTGCACTTCTCCTTTTAGATTGTGCATAGATTTGTAACTAATTGATCTTAGTTTGTTTATTCAAACTGTTGTTTTTCTTATGGATATCCGAGTTGAAATTATATTGAATGTCGTTGGTTTTTTATATTTTATCTTAGTTGTTGAAGAACTCAACTTTATTTATCAAATCTGGTTTCTTATAATTCGAGTTTTAATATGACTCATAAACTTCATCAATTTTTTTAAAAAAATAAACATGTTTTAAAATATTGATTTGTCATTTTTCTATATTTACTTAATCAACGTTTTTTTAATTGAAACATGTATTCGGTCACCTTGTAAAAGGTAAAAATATTTATTAGTACTTTTCAAATTCAACAATAGAAACACAATTTATTTACAATATCTATGAAAAATCAGTATTTATATATCAATTTTAAGTTACCTCAACATCAACAATGACTAATTTCATAGTTGGTGGAAAGTTCAAATGATTGTCGGATGGAACAAACCATTTCCTTGCAACTTGAACCTTTAGAATCCAAGCTGATCTTCACTTGTGGATACCATGTATAGTGATGGTACAAATTTGAGAGTATTTATATAAGAGGCTGGAAATTGAAAGACATAATTTAAAGAGTTTTAGAATCTGGATATTTGTAGAAGATTGAACAATAGCATCAATAAATAAATGTTTTCAGTTAACGTTGATATGTTTCAAGTCAATTTGCTTATATATTTAATCTGTAATTTAATTGCATTAAATGAGATCTGTTCAAAGAAAAGTTATTTTTAGAAATTGCCTAAAATAGCTGTGATATGTGCTTTTGGTTATATATATATATATATATATATATATATATATATATATATATATGTGGTAATGAAATGACATTTTTCCTTATTATCATTATTATTATTATTATTATTATTATTATTATTATTATTATTATTATTATTATTATTATTATTATTATTATTATTATTATATAAAAAGGTAAAGTGACCCCTCTATAGTTTATGTACATAAGAAGACTTCGTGTTTATACCTTTACTGTTCACATTACATTGTGAGTAATTTATAGATAACTCCCTTTAATTATGGGTCAAATTAAAAATGCTTCCTCAACTATCAATTGAAACAATTTACCCCTCCCTTATTGATTTGTATTGAATTGAGTCCATTATTCAGGAATTACCGTTTGAGTTAATGAGAAATGCCCACGTGAAACTCACACATGTAGGTTTTTGTTTTAGACATAACACTCTTTATAGTCAAGGGTTAGATAGCTAATAAAACACCGAATAAGGATTATGGTAAAAAAAAAAAAAAAGTAACTAAAGATGGTTGTGAGTCTAGTGTGGTCATTTTCCATTAACTCAAATGGTAGGAGTCTCAGGTGCACATTTTATGTCAACACAAATGACAGTGCCTAATAGAAATTGCGATTAAAGAAAATGCTATAATTGAGGGGAACACATTAATTACTGATCAATTAGTAATCAATTAATCAATAAAAACATTAAAACAACATTATGGTTAAACAAAGTACTTAAATATGATCACATGAGTCTTAGGTGCACATTTTACGTCAACTAAAATGAAAGTGACTAAGCAGATTTACGATTAAAGAAAATGATACGGTTGAGAGGGGCACATTGCTTTAATTAATAGTTGAGGGGGTCAATTTGAACCCAACTCATATACTGTAACACCCCGCTCATTCGTTAGCTCGGTTTGCGTGCTATACTTGCACTTCTTCCTTTGTCGACTGTATGTTTGGTTTACGAGAGGGTCTAGATATGTATGAGAGACCATATTAATACCAAAACATTATTAAGAGACTTCATATAGTTGTTGACTTGCTAAAGTCACAACTCGTGACTCGACGATAGTCGGAATGCGACGCGATTGAGGGTTTGCTTGCATTTTGTGCTCGTGACCTCGGTTTGGTCTTAAACACTTATAAGATGGTTTATTAACATGTTTAGATGTATTAGACTTCAAGTTGGAGGTGTACCTTAAGTCTATCGATGATTTGGAAGCTTTGGAGATACGTTCATCTAATCGCGTGGTTCGGGGAATCGAGTCGCGTGTCGTCTCTCCTTTGGGACTTTTATTTCCCTAGTTGTTGTTCAACTTCTTAAGTATTTAAGCTTCTTCATTATCCCTTAGACTTTCCTTAAAAGTCTCCTTTCATTGCTTTCATTCGATTGCGAGTTCATTAGTGCTTCAGGTTGCGCATTGTTGCACCTCCTCCGGTTTCGCTGCGAGTTGTTTCGAATGTTGTTCGGGTGTGTTTCGACTTGTTTTGAGTTGGGTTAGACCTTGTAATGGTTGCCCATGAGTTTGGGACCATTTAGGACATGTTTAGATCAAGTTAGAGAACATAAGCGCTCCCGGAGGCCAGGCGCCGCGTATAGTGGCCTCGCCTCAAGATTACGAAAGCATTGCAAAATATCAGCTGGAAAGAAGCCGATCGCCCGCCTGGATAATGTGAGGCTCCCGCCTCAACATCGGGAAGAATACACATACGGGATTTTCCCTTGTTTTGTGTTTGGGCGAATTATACTATCCTACATTTAAACCCCTCTAAACCCTTCCTAACCACCCATACTTAACCCAAATCATGTCCTAACATTAGTTGGAAGTTAAGTTAAGGTTAGATTAGTGATTGATTAATCTAATCTCTACTAATTGTACCAAGGAATTCCATGTTTTGCCCTCATTGCTTGGGAAGTATAAATAGCCCAATCTCTTCACAAAATCAGCCAAACCTCTTCAATTTCCTCCCACAAACCAAGTGAGTTGAGAGAGACTCCATGGGAGATTGAGCCCTAGCTCCTTCTCTCTGATCCAAAAGGCGATCCATCCATCCGATTGCCTTCAAACTTGAGAAATCTTGAAGCCCTCGGCGTGTAGAACAAGTTCACCGATGGATTTGTGTTCTCTTGAGTTTTCCTCCAGCTAGGTAAGTTACTTCCTTTTGATTTTGGTTCATTGGCCCAAGGAAAACAACTTATATGCTATTTGTGGGCAATGAACACTAATATGCTTTGTATGCCCAATTTGGGGATTTTTGAAGTATAAACTTGTTAGGAGCATTTGTAGAATGACTTACATGATTGTTGAATATGTGATTACTCTTCATTTCGTGTTTCTAGGCCTATGAGCATGTTAGAAACCATGACTATATGTTACTTGGATTTATTGTGGAAGAATGTCTATGATTGGGGCTTTTGGATATGAACTCACTAGAAATTATGAGTAGGACATTTAATTGAAATAATGTGATTTATGAAATGGGTTATGGTTTATGTTGGGTTTGTTGTGAATTTTTAGGGCTTGAGAATCAAGCCGGGTAATGGATATATTGTTGTTAAATAAAGTGGGTATTAATGTTGAAATTGATGAAGTGCGTAAATGATGGAACTTAGTATTTAGACTCAACGGGGTCTTAATAAGTTCAACAATGTGTTAATGAACTTGGGTTGAAGTCCTACGACAATTGGGTTTCGTTTGACTATGATTATGTTGAGTTCTTGGATTTCTAGGCTTGAGGAAACAAGCTTGGATCATTGGGAGAATTTCTATAAACTTGAATGATGTGTTAACTTTGGGATTTATGAAATGTGTATTTAATAAAATGTGATATTAAGACTCGTGGAGGTCATTTTAGGTTCAATAAGATGTTAGTGAGCCGGGTTGAAATCCTACGATGTTTGGGTTTGGTTGGTTTTGATGATGAGTAGAGCATCTCGGGTGTGTCCCATTTATGACACCCATGATATAGAGCCTTATTGGGGATTTATTTAGAGCGTACTCGTAGAGCACGGATCATTAGAGACCAATCAATGATCTCGTGTATCCTTAAGAAATGATTATTTGAATGAGATTTCTTTTAGGAAATTCAGATGAACGTACATGGAAAACTTGCGGGTCTTGGACTACGGTTAGTCTAGTCATTCATGAGAATGGTTTTGAGGAAGTCGAATACATACGGCCAGTTGGGACTATTGTTTAGTCAGGTATGCTTTTATGTATAGACTAATGCTAAGTCTTGATTATGATTGTTCTTAGACTAAAATAATAGTCTTTGATTTAATATTGAGTAGAGGACTATAGTAGACCTCACGTTGTGATTTATTGAGCTATAAGCTATTTTTGAATTGGTGATGACTTGAGGATTATGAATACCTCAATATGTGGTTTTGAACTAAACTTACAAGTTAGTTGAACATGTTAAGTGTGTACAATTATGTGCATTGTTTATTGGGTTTTGTAGAGCATTATGACCTACTTGATTTGGTGAATCCTCTTGTGAAGGACTTGGTCCTTATTGGTTTATCAAGTAAATATCTACTTGAGCATCTTGATTTGAGTCCAATTTGGCGTCTTGGTCGTTTTGTCGGAATGGGATGATTCATAGCCTTTGGAAACATTCCCATGAATCGCCGCATTGGTACCCTTTCTCCTCACTATTTGGCCGATAGTGGGATGTGGTCTCGTATTAGCCCCTAGCACGATATTGAGCTCTCATTTCTCATCCGGGTTGGATGAATGTAGCGAGGTACTCATTAAGAAAAGCGATGAGTTGTGATCATTTGAGGATTGAAACCCGGTTATGATCATTTGTGGGTTGTACCCATGATTTGAATATTAGGGCTAGGCCAGTCACGATTACGTGCTTAGGTATAAGCACTTATATGAAAGATAACGTCTTATGTGGTTTATGAAGTTTATGTTACATGATGACTTAATAAGTTTATTGTTGGTATACCGATTAAGATGCCATGATTTTATACATGCTTGTAAGTATGCCATGCCACGCCATGCTATGCCATACAATTGCATTTAGTAACTTACTAGGTCATTATGACTCAATTTCGTGTTTGTTTTCCTTAATGTGTCACGGTGATCAGATTGAAATGCCGTGGCGGCTTCGGATAGTGATTCCTAGAAGGTGGTCTTCCGGCTTCAAGTTTGGATTTATTATTATTATTGTTATTATGTATCTGAGACACGAATGTAAGTTATGTAGACTTTACTTGGGTAGATTATGTTAGTATTTGTTATCGTATTATTTTGGTAGCCGACTTGTTTGGTTAGCCGTTGTATCTCTTATGAGTTGTTCCACTTTTTTATTATTCGAGCATGCTTTAGCTTCACTATTCTAGTATTTTTTGGTATTTCATCATCTCGAACGCGTTAGTCGTGAGACTTGGGTTTAGTTGTTAGAATTTTAATATCTTATTCGTTTAGTTGATTTGTCCTAGGCATGTTGTAGCATTGGTGGTTGTTGCTCGGGTTGGTATTCTTGATTCGCGACTTTAGGTTTAGATAGTTTGTTGCCCGTCTTGAATTTGCTCACGCGTCGTCAGATTTATTCGAGAGATAGTCGTCTCGGCCTTGTATTCCTTAGTTTATAATTATAGGCTTTGGTCCCACTTATGTTTCGCTTCCGCAGTGTTGTTGTTTTTATTATTCCGTATCGCCGTTATGGCTTTACATTCTGTTCGAGCTTGATGGCTCATTCTTTTGGACTAAACTTTATGCTTTAGCAGTGCTTGTCCGCCTTTAAAACTTCTGGTGG
>JABEVN020002726.1:0-20561 GCA_013146195.2 Codonopsis lanceolata
TAGTTTAAGAAAAAGTAATTGACTTGATTATTTATATTGGTTTAATGTGTAGTTTCCTTTAATGTCCATGTATATGTGGTTTAAATTATAATTAAAGTAGAGTGAAAAAGTAAGGGTAAAGTGGTAAAAGTGATGATGTTCTAAAAGGTAAGTTTCAAAGTGGACAATTATTTTGGGACGGACGAAAGAAGGACGATAATTTAGGACAGGAGGGAGTATATCTTATGTTGCTAATAATAGTAAGTCTTTTATATAATCTAAAATAAAATAATTAAAAATCAACATTATTTTTAACCAATGTGAGATATACATTTTCTATTGATAATAATGGTAGAAGTTTTTTATCAAAAACTTTAAAACAAACATCACTTTATTACAAATGTATGATACATCTTTTCAATTAGTAATTAATAATAGTATTTTTAATATAAACATCAATTTCTAACAAAATGTGATATATCTTTTCTATTGGTAATAATAGTATAACATTTTGTAACCATGTGAGATACATCTCTTGTAAAATGAAAGTCTTTAGTCTAAAGACTTTAAAATCTAACATTTTCTTTTTAAACAATGTGTTATACATCTCTTTTATTGGTAATAATATAAAATAATTTGAAATTTCAAGTGGGTTTAATTTTGAAAACATGTTTTCATCTGGGACCATTAATTTTTTGCACATTTCATAAAACTACAAATTGCTGCCAAATGACAAAAATGCCATTAATGAAAACTCGATGCCAAGGCTTGGCATCGGATGATTAATCCAAGCATCGGACTCGATGCCAAAACTCGATGCCAAAATATTGCGTCTTAAAAATGCGATGTCAAATCTAGGCATCGGTGAAATCTTGATACCTACAATTGTTGCGATGCCAAAAATGCGATGTCAAATCTTGGCATCGGGTGAAATCTTGATGCTGTCAAACATAATCTTGGCATCGGTGATTTTGTTGACTTTGTTCTTGGCGGTATTCCTGACTTGGAGAAAGTGTTTAAACTTTGAAAGGGACGGCGGGATGCGTCAGGTACCTCCGTCCGTCCGTCCCCTTCCTCCTTCTTGATATATTGTATACACGACTACGTTCCTCACTCCACCAACGAGACTTGCCGCCTTTGTAATGTAATGCCTCCGTTTCGTAGCAAGTAAGTTCCTTTCAAACAAAAAAAAATAAAAGAAAAAGCAAAATTATCACCCTCGGAAGTCCTTAGTAGTGGATTCTCTAAATGAAGTCCTCGTTAAGCTAGAAGGGAGCTATCACGAGGCGAGTTATCTATGCATCTCTCACAAGTTTACAATCAAACTCTCAAAAATCTTACAGATCCAACTCCACTCCTCTCCTCCACCACTCCGCCTCGGCAGCGACTCCTCCAGAGCCGTGCAGTTCCACCTCCGACATTGAAGTCTAGTATACGAAGGGCTCTCGGAAAGAGATTTCAATGCAAGGTCCGTTGCGTCTAACACCGTTTTTTACGGGAGGATTAGAGAACAAAGCATCAATGCCATTTTTGGTGACAGACAGATAATACGCGCCCGGCAAGCACATCCCTCGAGGAATTTTGAGCAACAAGTCTATTTATGAAAGTGATGTTTTTGGGTGGGGAGCCATGTACACGATGGGTAATTAAAAAGCCAACCATATAATAGTATTTCTATTATCAAGAAGAATCAGTGATGTATACTTATCCTACACGCTAGATCTGTTTGATTTAGAAGAGAGAGAGAGCGAGAGTGAGCGTTGAGGGTAGTGATGTACATTTATCCTAAAAATGTACCTAAAAGATATGTCAAAAAAATTGATGGATTGATTTGAAAAAATGTTTTAGAAAATGTACCGGCTTGTAATTATTCCAATAATTTAAACTCAACATCATTTTCTAGCCAATGTGAGATATATATCTTCTATTGGTAATAATGGTAAATATATATATATATATATATATATATATATATATATATATATATATATATATATATATATATAAGCTTTAAAAACTTTTGGTTTTCTAGTAACTTTGAAAATCAACATCAATTTCCAACCAATGTATGATGTATTTCTTCTATTGACTATTGGTACTTAATAATAGAATTTTTAAAACCAACATCAAATCATCAATTTTTAACCAATGTGGATACATCTCTTCTATTGTTGAAAAATTAGTGTTTTTAGTTAAAGAAATTGTGCAACTTGAGGCATGAATTTCTTTACGTGTCATTTGTTTGTTAACGAATGTAATTGCGCAAATGTATTCTACTCGGTGAGAGCATCAAAATGATATATTTATTTGTCCAAATCGAGTTTTGGATAATAAGATATTAAGACTTAAAGTATAATACTTGTTAAAAAATTAGTGTTTTTAGTGAGAGAAATTGTGCAACTTGAGGCACAAATTTCTTTACGTGTCATTTGTTTGTTGGTAAAGGTAATTGCGCAAATGTGTTCTACTCGGTGAGAGCATCGAAATGATATATTTATTTGTCTAAATCGAGTTTTGGATGAATAAGATATCAAGAGTTAAAGTATAATACTTATTAAAAAATTAGTGTTTTTAGTGAAAGAAATTGTGCAACTTGAGGCACAAATTTCTTTACGTGTCATTTGTTTGTTGACAAAAGTAATTGTGCAAATGTGTTCTACTCGTCAAGAACATCGAAATGATATATTTATTTGTCCAAATCAAGTTTTGGATGAATAAGATATCAAAGCTTAAAGTATGATGTTAAAAGTGAGTCATTAGAAGTAATATCTAATCCTTGAAGAGTTTTATCCCACATTGGTTAGAAGTAATGTTAGTTGTAAAAGTTTTTAAATATAAGTCTTCTACTATTGACAATAGAAGAAGTTATATATACTAATACTAATACCCTTATCATATTGATTATTATTATTATGTAATATTATTAACTAATGGCTAGAAACCAAAAGTTTTCAAAACTTTCCATATGAATGCTTTAGAATGAAGATTTATCTAAAGGTGGTGAGGTGGCACAACCATAGTGCTCCTCACCAACTTTATATATATATATATATATATATATATATATATTAATACAAACACATAAATATAGTCTTTTATCATTAAAATAATAGATGTTCTAGTTTTTATTTAATAAACAATGTGTACAAAATTATTACATTAAAAAGTCAACAAAATATTATTTGGTGGGATACTATACTAACTCAAGTAACCCGAGAATTATATTTAAATTTAGTGTTCAAAATTATTATACACGTAATACAATTAAATAATACACATATAAATGAACCAAATAATTTACATTCGCTCCACCTAATTAGAATTCGGGATATATGGTACATATTCTCTGGTGGCAACTCCTAGAATTCAATTCTTTGCCTTTGCCCTTCACTGGTGGTGCGCGAACGAAGCCAATGTCAATTTGCACTTCTGTTGGGCAGGACCAAATTTTACCATAATCCTTAAAAAAACATAAATGGAAAGAAATCACAATGCAGTACCTTACGCAGAGGCTATTAACAGAGATGTGATACAAGTGTATATATATCGTTTAAATCATTGATGTCGTGGCTAGTAAGTTATTATTAAGTGAACGTTGTTAGTCCCAAGGGCATAAGACTAGGCTAGAGGGAGGGGGGTTGAATAGCCTATTTACACTTAAAAACTTTAGAGAAGATTTCTTGAAAGTGAATGTTAACAACTAACGGTAGAGTTGTAGCAGCAGAAAGATCACTCAAAATAGACACTAAGTCTGCTGCTAAGCATTACCAGTCAAGGTTCTAAAAATCGTTAGGCGGGCGCTAAGCGCCAGACTAGCGCCTAGCGCCTAGGCGGGATATACGCGGGGCCTAGGCGGGGTCGAGAAATAAGACATACTATCTGATTTTTAATATATTTTTTATTATAACATAACTATTAAACATAATTTTTTTAATTATACTAATACTAAATATCACCTAATAATTTAAAAGTAATAATTACATTATGATGTTAAATTTTAAAGGTAAAACTATAAATTTAATATCATCTACGGTTCAAAATATTACAAAAATAGTCAACAGTTCAATTATCTATAGGTCCGTTGACAATTACAAATTTACAAAAATAATTTAATAATTTTAAATTGATGATAATTATTATTATTATTTTAAAAACCCAAAATGACATTATTTAGGGCCAATTTTTTTAAAAAAACTAAAAAAAAAATAGGAAAAATTAGTAGTTGACCGCCTAGTCAGCCTAGTCGGGCGCCTAGAGCGCCTAGCGGATTTTTTCACCGATTTGCCAAATTTCTAGGCATCGAGGTGGCGCCTAGCGCCTAGGCACCCGCCTAGGCCGATTTTTAGAACACTACTACCAGTAGGTTTAATGATGATATGACTTTTGGCGGGTATTTGAAGACTTTTCTGAGGAGGGTAAACCAGTAAGAAACCCATTACAACGAGAGAAGAACCAATGGAGTGTCGTAGCGCTCATTGAAGCTGCACTCGCTCCTCGACTACATATAGAGCATGGTGATTTCCCATGGTGCCTTGTGCAATTGATGGGTCCTAGTGGAGGTGTCGCTGAATGGGAAAAATGGACTGATTTCATTTTAGCCAAGTCATGTAAAAACTCTGAATTAGCTGATACTATTTGGGCATTTCGTATATACCTTGCGCTTTAACAAAAATCTAGATCACGTAAATCTGATTTTACTTATATTTGGGTTAGCAAAAGAAAATAGTTTGGAAATATTAAGAAATAATTGATTTTTGTCTCTGCCATCTTTACATATTTTATTAATTGGTGCTGATTAAAAAATTTCATAAATTCTATTTTGTTTGTTAAATGTTAAATTTATTAATTTTATAATATTTTAAGCATTTATTTATGATTACAAATTTTATATTATCATGTTTTTAACTTTTCATTAAAAAAAAATACTCTTACCACTTACTCATATTCTTTCTTTCTACTTGAACTATAATCATGCGCACAAAAAAATTAAAAGAGATTATTTCTATATCAATATTTATAATAAAGTTTCAATCAAACTGACGTTTAATTATAAGTAAAAATTAAATTATATAAGTGTGGACACCTCAATCTCGTATCTTATAATATATTTATAATTCTATAAATTTTGTACGCAAAATAGACTAATTAAATTTGTTTAAAATAATGTAGGACGGACAAATGCCAAAGGAAGACGTCAAGGGCCTAAGTGCGCATGCAAAAAGACAAGAAGGGAGAAATTGGAAAACATATGAATTGGAAGAAAGAAGAAAAGAAGAGTTGAAGAAAGAAAGAAAAAGAAAAAGAAAAAAGAAAAAAGAAAAAAATCGCATGGCCGGACAATGCATCTCCATGTAAACTCTCATTTTCCATTCTAAAAAGTAAAAATCCATACAAGCTTAGTCAAACCTTCTCTCTTCCTTTGACCTTGCTTTGCATGCAAAGAAAGACTCCCTCCTTCTCCCTCCATCCGGCCTCTTCTCTCTTTCTCTTAATTTTCTCTTATCAAAATTCATCTCCATCTTCTCTCTAAGAAACCCACCACAAATACTTCCATTTTTTCTCTTTCCAAAGCTTAGAAGTCATCGTTGAAGAAGTCTTGCTTTTGAGGGACATTTGGAGCAAACACTTGCTACAATTTTCTCTTTTTAAGCTTCTTCTTCATTTAAAAACCTAAGTCTTCCTTGAGCCAAAAAAACACTACCCAAATCCTACACTTGAAATTTTGTCAACAAGTTTGATATTTGGTTGTTTTGGAAGGTATTTGTTTGACTATATAAACAACTTTTGTTGATTTTATAATATCTTTGTTTTCTATCCAACTTTCTATAATGTAGATATTTAATTTGTTGTTGTGCAATTTATTTAAGTATTTTCTTGTTCCTTCAACATGTAAATATTTTGTATATTTTTCTTCTTCTTCTATTTTCTTCTTTTGGTTTGACTTTGACCACCATGCAAGTCATTTGGGTTGACTAGTTTGGAAGGAATTATTTGAGTCTTAAAATGTCACTTTTGAATAGCTCACTTTTGACACACATATGTCCTTCCCATTCATGGATTGAATTGCTTGCCAAATGACAAAAATGTCATTAATGAAAACTCTGAAGGATATATACAAGAAAGTCCTAATACTCAAGAAGACTATTGACACTGTACGATTATTGCAAAAAGTCGCGTGGAACATCAATTCATTTTTGAAAGCCCTTCTACCTAATAAAATGCAAACACGAACTTTCTTTTTTATCTATTTAAAATTGGTATTTTGAATCCTCATTTTCATCTTTCTCTTTCTTTTTTTTATTCTTGAATTATTAAGAAATAGAAGAACCCAATGGATCAAAGTCTTTTCAAGGCATAAGGAAATTCTCATCAATTTCTAAGAACTTCCAGAGCCCCGGATCAATCGGAAATTAATGAAATTAAGGATGATTAATTTCGGGCATCGAGATAATTAAATTCAGGCATCAGGACTCTGATGCCAAAACTCTGATGCCAAAAATATTGCTGATGCCAAAAATGCTGATGCCAAATCTTTGCATCAGGTGAAATGCTGATGCCTACAATTGATGCTGATGCCAAAAATAGTGCTGATGCCAAAAATGCTGATGCCAAATCTTGGCATCATGTGAAATGCTGATGCCTACAATTGATGCTGATGCCAAAAATAGTGCGATGCAAAAATGCGATGTCAAATCTTGGCATCGGTGAAAATATCAAACATAATCTTGGCATCGATGCCTACAATTGGCATCGGTGATTAACCGATTACTCAGATCGAAATCAAATTTATTTATACCGGTTCATGAACATTGTCAAATCATTCTTGAAAAAGTAAATATAACAAGTATCAAAAGTAAAACCAATAAACCAGAACAATCAATCAATCTTGAATAACAATCTCTATTCGAAAGCCTAGGCGTTTTCATTGCGAAACTTCTCTTCTTCTTCAGGGGTGAAATTAACATTGTCGAGCTAGAAATGGAGAACATCATGACATGAATCGGTCGGGCTCAAAAGGCATCCCAAGCCAAAATCCAAAAGATTCCATAAAGACCACACATTGTCCCGGAGAAGATGCCCGATAATCGGGTTTCACGGTCCCAAATGCACCACGAGGCAGCGGACCCGGCAAAATGCCACAAGTTGCCCACCCAAAATATCTAACACCCATCCGAAATGATATCAAATCCGGACCAAATTGAAGTCTCTCCAACCTCACCAAATATCGAGAGAGCGAGAGAGAAAAAACCGACCGCTTTATCTTGACTCTTGAGCCGAAGCCGCCAGCTCGCCGCTGCGTGCCGCCGGCGGAGGGTGGTGTTGACTTGTTGGCGATACACG
The DNA here is from genome assembly GCA_013146195.2 of Codonopsis lanceolata. NCBI lineage: Eukaryota > Viridiplantae > Streptophyta > Magnoliopsida > Asterales > Campanulaceae > Codonopsis > Codonopsis lanceolata. The sequence continues at coordinate 7,321 of JABEVN020002726.1, forward strand.
TGAGGTTGTGACTCTGTTTGTGTGAGAGAGCTGTGAGTCGTGAGTGTCTTTGTGAGTGAATGGCGGTGTCGTCGCTTGACTGAAGCGAAGCTACAAAGCTCGCTGAGGAGGGAGGGTGGAAGGCGTTGACTTGTTGAGCGATACGTGAGAGGTTGTGACTAGTGAGAGGCGTGTCGTGAGTGAATGGCGGTGTCGTCGTCTTTGGTTACGGACTTTGAGAGAGAGAAGAAGTTTGAGAAGGCCAAAGGCATTAAAGCGACTCTAAAGCCTCGGGAGAGAGAAAAACAGGGAGTAAGAATACGAGCATAAATGGGCAATGATGTATTTTTGCGAGCATAAAATGGGCAAAATGTATATTTTGCTTTAAAATTGTATCATAGTTTAAAAAATAGGTGGATTTATTTGAAAACATGTTTCAAAAGATGTACCGGCTTGTAATTTTTCCTTTTCCAAAAGCCCAATTTGTGTTCATAAAAGAGAGTTTTTCAAAGCGCAATTTTTTAAAAATGTTATTTTTGTAACATGTCTTGACGGTCTTTTCATGTTAATTTTTAGGAAAAATTACAAGCCGGTACATTTTATAAAACATGTTTTCAAATCAATCCACCTATTTTTTATACATATCTTTTAGATATAATTTTAGGATAAAAATACGTATATGCCCCTCTATGTCGTACCAGTCCATAATGGCCTACCCAATTATTAAATCGACAACAACAAACCCAAGTTCGAGTTTGTGATCGATGCATGGCGGAGGTTACTCACAGGTTGAGTAATGCGAAGGAAACAGCCAGCCGATCAGGTGTATTGCAAAGTCACGAGGATCTTGCAAAGAAACTTCAGGAGGAACTGGAGAAAAATCGCAAGTCATCATCAGGTTCCAAATTAGATGGATCTGGTAGGCGGATGAAATAAGTTGTGTGTCCTACTTGTACTGTCCATTTGCAGGTTCAAGTTCCCAGCTTGGGTTCTGAGACCATAAAATGTGGGGTTTGTCAACATCCATTTCTTGTAAGTGCCCACTAGTGAGCATGGTTGGTTCCATCTTATTCTTTATTAAGTCAAAATTCATAAAGCTCGGCTCTCTGTTATGAATAATATGGATTGGTATGTGAGTGTTGTTGTTTGTTTAATTATTAACAGAGATCTTGTCTTCACATTGTAAATCCCTTGGAAATGCTTATGTACAAAACTACGGTTAGTATACTTGGATTGGTTAATATACTTGGAGTCGGAGGTGGATCTGTTAAGAGTAGGCTTGCAACTTTGTTTGTTTTGAGTTTGATCGTAACTTGTGGAGAGATGCAAGAGATTGTCATATTTAAATGGCATCAGATCTGATGCCAACAATTGTAGGCATCAACATTTCACCTGATGCCAAGATTATATTTGACAGGCATCAGCAATAGGCAGCATTTCACCTGATGCCAAGATTTGGCATCAGTAACAATTGTAGGCATCAGCATTTCACCTGATGCCAAGATTTGACATCAGCATTTTTGGCATCAGCAATATTTTTGGCATCAGCAACAATTATAGGCATCAGCATTTCACCTGATGCCAAGATTTGGCATCAGCATTTTTGGCATCAGCAATATTTTTGGCATCAGAGTTTTCATTAATGGTATTTTTGTCATTTGGTAAGCAATTTGTAGTTTTATGAAATGTGCAAAAAATTAATGGTCCTAGATGAAAAAATGTTTTCAAAATTGTACCCACTTGAAATTCCTCCTAATTTTTACATCAAAATCATGTCAAATTTCACTTTCAAGTGTATTTTGGGGTATTTTAATAATTACTTGTTTAGATTTAAACTTTAAAGTTGACTCTATTTTTTAATTAAGGCCTAGTATGCTATTTTGACCTCCCATCGCTTTTTAGTCTCATAACATTTTGGGATCTTTCTTGACTCAAACTTGCATCATTGAAAATGGTAATAATTTTGTATTTCCTTGACATGCAAAGAACCATGAACCAAAGAGACTTCACATTAGGAGACAAATATGTTTAGCAAGCTTGAGACCGAAAGGGCAAATTAAGTGCCTAACACTTTCTCAATTCGTAACTTAGCCTCCGAACCTTTGAATCTAAGTTTTTTTTTGTTCCATCATAAACGGAAGTGGCGACTCTTGCTTTAATATTTTCGAGAGTTCCATTTGAGGCAAAAGCACATTCAACGCGCTCAAGTTAGAATTATTATGTCGTTTTTCATGAGACGACGAGGTTGGAAACGGAGTTCTCACAATAAGGATAAGAAATTGTTTATATTTTTTCCTCTTAAGGGAAGCGTGAGAAATGATCAAACTTGAGACCTTACACTTTGTGAAGCCTAGTATCTATCACTGGGCCATCTCCATCCTTTAATGCCCTTGAACATATGGACATTATCAAATCTATATATATATATATTTAAAGTTGGTGAGGAGCACTATGGTTGTGTCACCTCACCCACTTTAGATAAATATTGATTCTTATGCATCTATGTAAAACTTTTTATCTTCCAACCATTATCTATTAATAATAGGTATTAATATTCAATATGATAAGGGGTATTATCATATAGCTATATATAACAATAGATATAACTTCTTCTATTGTCAATAGTAGAAGACTTATATTTAAAAAAAAATTACAACTAACATTATTTCTAACCAATGTGGGATAAACCTCTTCAAGATGAGATATTACTTCTAATGACTCACTTTTAACACCATACTTTAACCTTTGATATCTTATTCATCTAAAACTTGATTTGGACAAATAAATATATCATTTCGATGTTCTTACCGAGTAGAACACATTTGCACAATTACTTTTGTCAACAAACAAATGACACGTAAAGAAATTTGTGCCTCAAGTTGCACAATTTCTTTCACTAAAACACTAATTTTTTAATAAATATTATACTTTAACTATTGATATTTTATTCATCCAAAACTCGATTTTGACAAATAAATATATCAATTCGATGCTCTTACCGAGTAGAACATATTTTCGCATTTGCCTTCGCCAACAAACAAATGACACATAAAGAAATTTGTGCCTCAAGTTACACAATTTCTCTCACTAAAACATTAATTTTTTTAACAAATATTATACTTTAAATCTTGATATTTTATTATCCAAAACTCGATTTTGACAAATAAATATATCATTTTGATGGTCTCACTGAGTAGAACGCATTTGCGCAATTACATTCGTCAATAAACAAATGACACATAAAGAAATTCGTGCCTCAAGTTGCACAATTTCTTTCACTAAAAACATTAATTTTTCAACAATAGAAGAGATGTATCCCACATTGGTTAGAAATTGATGTTGGTTTAAAAAATTCTATTATTAAGTACCAATAGAAGAAATGCATCATACATTGGTTGGAAAGTGATGTTGATTTTCAAAGTCACTAGAAAATCAAAAGTTTTTAAAACTTCCACATGGATGCTTTAGAATGAAGATTTATTCAAAGGTGGTGAGGTGGCACAACCATAGTGCTCCTCACCAACTTTATATATATATATATATATATATATATATATATATATATATATATATATATACCAATAGAAGATGTATATATCACATTGGCTAGAAAATGATGTTGAGTTTAAATTATTTTATATTATTACCAATAAAAGATATGTATAACACATTGTTTAATAAGAAAATGTTAGATTTTAAAGTCTTTAGATTAAAGACTTTCACTTTTACAAGAGATGTATCTCACATGGTTACAAAATATTATAATATTATTACAAATAGAAGAGATGTATTAAACATTGGTTATAAATTGATGTCTGTATTAAAAATACTATTATTTAATTACTAATTGAAAAGATGTATCATACATTTGTTATAAAGTGATGTTGGTTTTCAAAGTTTTTTTGATAAAAGACTTCTACAATTATTACCGATAGAAGATGTATATCTCACATTGGTTAAAAAATGATATTGATTTTTAATTATTTTAGATTATATAAAAGACTTACTATTATTAGCAATATAAGATATATATACTTTTGGTTTTCTAGCCATTAGCTAATAATAATACATAATAATAATCAATATGATAATGGGTATTAGTATTAGTATATATAACTTCTTCTATTGTCAATAGTAGAAAACTTATATTTAAAAAACTTTTACAACTAACATTACTTCTAACCAATGTGGGATAAAACTCTTTAAGGTTAGATATTACTTCTAATGACTCACTTTTAACATCATACTTTAAGCTTTGATATCTTATTCATCCAAAACTTGATTTGGACAAATAAATATATTATTTCGATGTTTTTTCCAAGTAGAACACATTTGCACAGTTATTTTTATCAACAAACAAATGACACGTAAAGAAATTTGTGCCTCAAGTTGCACAATTTCTTTCACTAAAAACATTAATTTTTTAATAAATATTATACTTTAATTAACTCTTGATATCTTATTCATCCAAAACTCGATTTGGACAAATAAATATATCATTTTGATGTTCACACTGAGTAGGAACGCATTTGCGCAATTACCTTCGTCAACAAACAAATGACACGTAAAGAAATTTGTGCCTCAAGTTGCACAATTTCTTTCACTAAAAACACTAATTTTTCAACAATAGAATAGATGTATCCCACATTGGTTAGAAATTGATGTTGGTTTTAAAAATTCTATTATTAAGTACCAATAGAAGAAATGCATCATACATTGGTTGGAAAGTGATGTTGATTTTCAAAATCACTAGAAAACCAAAAGTTTTTAAAGTTTCCACATAGATACTTTAGAATGAAGATTTATTCAAAGGTGGTGATATGACACAACCATAGTACTCCTCACCAACTTTATATATATATATATATAATTACCAATAGAAGATGTATATCTCACATTGGCAAGAAAATGATGTTGAGTTTAAATTATTTTATATTATTACCAATAAAAGAGATGTATAACACATTGTTTAAAAAGAAAATGTTAGATTTTAAAGTCTTTAGACTAAAAACTTTCACTTTTACAAGAGATATATCTCACATGGTTATAAAAGATTCTAATATTATTACCAATAGAAGAGATGTATTAAACATTGGTTATAAATTGATGTCTGTATTAAAAATATTATTTTTAATTACTAATTGAAAAGATGTATCATACATTTGTTATAAAGTGTTGTTGGTTTTCAAAGTTTTTGATAAAAAGACTTCTACAATTATTACCAATAGAAGATGTATATCTCACATTGTTTAAAAAATGATATTGATTTTTAATTATTTTAGATTATATAAAAGACTTACTATTATTAGCAATATAAGATATATATACTTTTGGTTTTCTAGCCATTAGCTAATAATAATACATAATAATAATCAATATGATAAGGGGTATTAGTATTAGTATATATAACTTCTTCTATTGTCAATAGTAGAAGACTTATATTTAAAAACTTTTACAACTAACATTACTTCTAACCAATGTGGGATAAAACTCTTCAAGGTTAGATATTACTTCTAATGACTCACTTTTAACATCATACTTTAAGCTTTGATATCTTATTCATCCAAAACTTGATTTGGACAAATAAATATATCATTTCGATGTTTTTGCCGAGTAGAACAAATTTGCACAATTATTTTTGTCAACAAACAAATGGCACGTAAAGAAATTTGTGCCTCAAGTTGCACAATTTCTTTCACTAAAAACATTAATTTTTTAATAAATATTATACTTTAACTCTTGATATCTTATTCATCCAAAACTCGATTTGGATAAATAAATATATCATTTTGATGCTCTCACGAGTAGAATACATTTGCGCAATTACCTTCACCAACAAACAAATGACACATAAAGAAATTTGTACTTCAAGTTGCATAATTATTTCTCTCACTAAAAACATTAATTTTGTTAACAAGTATTATACTTTAAGTCTTGATATCTTATTATCCAAAACTCGATTTTGACAAATAAATATATCATTTTGATGCTCTTACCGAGTAGAACACATTTGCACAATTACCTTCGTCAACAAACAAATGACACGTAAAGAAATTTCGTGCCTCAAGTTGCACAATTTCTTTCACTAAAAAACACTAATTTTTCAACAATAGAAGAGATGTATCCCACATTGGTTAGAAATTGATGTTGGTTTAAAAAATTATATTATTAAGTACCCATAGAAGAAATGCATCATACATTAGTTGGAAAGTGATGTTGATTTTAATTTTAGAATATGTATCCATATTGTTTAGAAATGAATGTTGGTTAAAAAGTCTTTTATCTACTACTATTATTACTAATAGAAAATATTTATACCACATGGTTAGAATGCGGTGTTGGTTTTAAAGTTATTAGATAAAAGACTTAAACTTTCATTACCACTAAAAATATAAAATAATTATCTCACATTGTTTAAAAATGAGTTATGATTTTAAAAGTTTTTAACAAAATGACTTCTAATATTATTATCAAGTTAAATGTTAATTTTAAAAGTATTTATGTAAAAAATTGTTTAATATTAGTAATAATATAAAAAAAATTATAACCATGAAAGAGATTAACAATCTAATTATAATGTCTAAAAGTTATATTATTATTATAAAAATATATATATTTCACATTGTACCCATGCATAGCACGGGGTAAATAACTAGTTAGGGAGAAAAAATAAAGAATAAGTGGTAAAAGTGTTTTCCTGAAAGGGAAAGTGTTGAAATATGACAGTTATTTTAGAAATGATGAAAAAAAAGGAAGACAATAATTTGAAAAACGAATGGAGTATTTATTTTACAAATATGTGAGTTTAGTAATTGGTTATTTCTTAATTTGATAATTTATAGCGACCTTATTAGGTCTGTTATAGTGATATTATTGACTTTACAAACTAAAGTTGATGGGTCATTTTTGTCTTTTTAAAAATTTACATTCAACTTAACTAACAGAAATAACTCGGGATGACCTAATCATCATCAATTGTCAAGTATAATGACTAAATTGATGAAAAAAATACGTAGAGTTATCTTAATGCAAAAATCGTGGAAGTATGGTGACCAAATTGCGATATAAGCTAATTACTCCCTCCGTTTTCAAATTAACGTTATATTTGACCCGACACATCGTTTAAGAAAAAGTAATTAACTGTATTTGTGAAATGTGTGGTTTCTTTTAATGTCTTTGAACATGTGGTTATAATTAATATTGATATAAAAATTAAACATAAAATGGTAAAAATATTTTCTTAAAATACTCCGTATAAAGTTTTAAAAGACAACAATTATTTTATAATAAACTGAAAAAAAAACAATAATAATTTGAAAATTGGTGGGGGATATAAGTTTAAAGCTAGAAACGTTGATACTAAACCCAGTTCACTTCCGTACAATAATATAATGAGACAAAAAAAGGATAGGATAGGATAACTTTAGTCTTTAAATTAAATTTAATAATGATATAAGACATCCTCCTTGGGGATCGGAGACATAAAGAAACAAAAAAGTCGGAACAATAAACAAAGACTACTTTACCAAACCTTCCTCGCTGCATTTCCTTCTTGTCGGCCAAATAGGTGGTTGTCGAGTCAAGAGGAAGAGCGGTTCAGAACCTGCTTCGCCAGCGGATTAGCTACAATATCACTCCAGAAAATACTTTTACACTTCCCTTGGCCAAACCCTAACCGACGGATATGGCTATGTTTAACCAGCCGCCGGCAATGCCCAAGTTCATCGAAAGGATTGGGACTTTTCCAGGTTTAGGGACATACAAAGAAAAGCGATGGGTAGGGCTGGTAGAGGGTGACATTCCTTTTCAATTTAGAGACGCTTGTGAGGAGCATGTAGTCGCCAGGGTGGTCGAAAGCAGGTATATTATTCACTTTCGTAGAAACAATATACCTGTGCCATTTAATAGGCTATCTGTACAATATTTGATAGATCGCGCCAACAGTAGAAGATATAATGGTTTAAATTCTAAATACAAATATATAGAGATTGCTAAGGAGGGAATTTTACCTGTCGAACATTATTGTGGATCCGGTTTGAGAGGGGAAGGAAATTGGGTACCGAATCATTTAATTTCCACCTCACGTCGACCTCGTTACTCAGTACTCGCATGGGAGGAGCTTCCTATGTACGGTAACTTTCATAATCATAATAGGGTAATGTCTGCCTTAGAAGATGGACCAATTTATGCTGATTTTTTAACCTGGTCCAATCATGGTAAAACTCCTGGGGGACCTCTACCCCACAAAATTATGAAATTTGATGAAAATATTGGATATTCCAATCAGTTGACTCATGCTGTCTGTCTAGAAGGATACGGAGTTTACACCCCGTTTGTGGGCGAACCGGAGCATTACTTTTTATATTTGAATACTTTCGATGTCCATTGGGGTGAAAAGGGTTATGGAAGAATAGAATGGGGTTGTTTAAGTTCGGTGTGGATTCCAACCGTTTCGGATGTGCTTCCCCATCCTCGGCCCCTTTCTCCATCTCCCCCTTCTCATGATGGCGATGATCCTTCCTCCGACCTTGCTCCCTCCTCTTACCACGGTGGTCCCTTTCGCACCACACAGTCCAGGTAAATGATTGCCTACTTAATTTCCTTATAATTTTTATTCTTGTGGTGACCAAAAAGTTTATTTGAGAGATGTTTTTGTTAATTGCAGCAGTCGATCCCAATAGGATCACGAGAAACGGGAAGGTTAGTCATGTGTATGCATCGTTCATAGCTAGGAAAATTAATTAGACATTGGCGTACTTTTTTAACAAATTTATAAAACTAACTATCATATCTGTTATATGCTTTATTTGTTAGATTTGAAACGTAAACGGGCAGTTGACAGTGGTGGAAGTGGGTGGTAGCTAGCAGTTTCCGTGGAGATTGTAATGGTAAGTATTGTTACGTTAACAATTTTATACACGCACATTACTTACGTTTGTGTGTGCGCGTGGTAACTTGTTATACGGGTGTATGTGTTTCTTTGTTTCTGGTTGCACGTGTGAGTGCCTTTATGTTTAATTATGTTTACTCACGTGTATGCATGTTTTGTGTTTTAGTATGTGTGTGTGTACATGCGTTTTGCGATTTAGTGTGTGTGGGCATATCACATATATATATGTCTGTTCGTGTTTGCTGATTCAATATTAAAAGTGTGCTAGTTTCCTTAATTACCAATTGGGTGCACTGATATATAGAAGTTGCCAAGGACCATGAGGTAGATGTCTGAGTAGTCTCATTTACCATAAATGCTTAAAGTGGTTTCCTTAGTGAGAAATTTCAGAAACTCTATAGATTATATGAAAAAGAAAAAGTGAGAGAATGAAGAAAAAGAAAAGCAGTAAAAAAATATCTTTAAACGGAACTGAAAGTTATTACATTAACTTTGCATTTTGACATGCTTTATGTGCTTGGAGTTTAAGACATATTTGTTGATTTAGGATGTCGTCTTTGTTCAAATATATACTGATTTTATCTTGATTTTTGAGGAAGATGTTAACTACGTGTGATGTGATTATGGCATGTCGTATATTGTCTTTTGTGTATGTGGTCAATAACATTACGGGACCTTGTGTTCTTTTTCAGGTTTTGGTTCAAGTAGCTTGATTGTGGGAGCAAGATTTATGTGAATATGGACCTATGAGAAAAGACATTTGTAGAACACGAACGAATTAGTGGGTTAAGTAGAAAATAAATTGTAAGTGCAAATTTATGGGTTAAAATCTTGAATCCCAAAGTCTGTAACTAATGGGTAGTTAAGACTCCTTACTTGACAGTTTGGTATATGACTATATGTTACTGTTTTGATGGGATCAACTGTTGAGTTGTAGTGCACAATTGGCAAATCGCAACATCAATCTTTTTTTCTTTTCTACAGTACTTGTACATATTTTTCTTTTAGTTGTATTATAATCATCATTGTCGTTTAAGAGAAGATACTCTTCCTTGGTTTAAAAATGAGGGTATGTTGAGAGTGTGAGTTCATAATGGATGGAACCATACCAACCTACCAATATTAGTCACATGAGACCGGTGAGCTTACTGACCAGTCTCATGTCATGCTAAAGTGGAGAATGCATTTGTAAGTAGAATGGGGAATGGGGATGCAAATTAAGACTGTGAGTCTGATGTGATTTCTTAGTGAGGGTAGGCTGTAGGCAGTGGCTAATTGCCGGGGAGATGGGATTTCAGCTGTAGTTTGTGGCCAAATGTCAGCTGCCCCCCAAAAACCCACTCTCAGTGCCGTTTCTGACTGTTTGACTTAATTTTTTAACCACTTTAGTTACATTCGTATGCCCATCTCAACAGAAAATGACCTTGTTAACATCTTTCATTGAGTTCAAACGTACATATAACTCCGCTAAACTTTATCAACAATTTCAATGAAAACCTCTTGCTTTTCAATCTCATTTTCTTTCATAATGCCACCTACAGATCCAATTGCATATAATATTTCACGTGGAGTACAAAAACCTTACCTAATTCATTAAATTTAAACCCACTGATTTGACGAGTTGGACAATGGATCAACCAAATTAATTAAATTGATTGTTGGACTAATGATATTTCTTTCTTTTCTTAGTTGACGCCGAGGCAATAAGAATTCGTGACGCTGAAGAATACGACGGGGAGAGTGGCCGTCATGTTCGCATGTCATTTCAGAACTTCTTTTCTTTTCTTCACTTTCGTTGTAGGGGAGGCAACTTTCTTGTTCCTATCTCCTTTAAATACATCCATGGAGTTGTCTCTAACTCAAAAACTCTTCTTGTTACAAATTACAATTATAAGGTTCCAATCACTACAGAAACTAAAACCAAATGCACAGTTAGGCATGCTTTAGATTAATATTCGTCCCCAACAAAGGGAAAATCACGACATGCACGTCAGAATTGTCATTTCCAAGTAGTTGAATAAATTAGGACATTTGTTCCTTAGATCATCATACATTTACTACTAGCCATCATAACTGCTGGAGGCCCGTTTGCTAGCTCCAACTCTGCAATGAATAATTTCTTACCATGTTAATAATTAGCATTTAAAGATCCGCTATAAGAATACGCTAATGTATTGGCCAACGCATATTTTGAATACCGCTTTGGCGCACCTACATTCGTGAAAATGTTGCGAGTTTTCTCTCAACTATCCAAATCATCATAATAATCCAACCCTTTGTCAATAATGAACATATATATATTTAACGAATCCTCCAAACACAATGGTACCACGGTTCCTCTAAATAAGAAAAGAATAAAAGGTTAACCGCGACAACTTTCACATCGATTAACGGGCACCACAACCACACCCTTTGCATTGCAAACATTATATACATGATGCGTAAATAGAATTAATCACTCAAAGGCACATCAAGTCAAGAAATTAGGCTGATCCACAATTTGAAATCAAGTCTAAATTTTTGATATAAACATCTTTGAAATCCCCCCAACACACTTTTCTTTGGCACTACTCAATTTAGCGGGGTTATTGCAAGTGTCGAGCAATTTTTTATAACAATATTAAAAATAATAAAATACACCAATGCATGAGCGCTAATGCGGTTTAAATGATATTAAATTGACCATGAACCTTTCATAATAGAGCTTTGATGCTCGGAAGTCGTATGAATTTTTTATTTCAAAGTCTAAAAATCAAAAATCACAGAGAGAGAAGAGAGGAGGTCAAAGGACTAGCAGGCACATCACTAGCATCGCCATATACTGCTGCAACTTCAGTTTTCTTGCCCACGACGGCCATTATACTTCAGCCGTCAAATATCCCAATTGCAACATCAAACAAACAACTTGAATTAGAATAAGGAAAAAGTACACCAATATAAAGGGAATGAACAAAGCTCAAGGTTCAACATTATTTACTTATGGGCTCTAGGTTCAACCGGTCCAATCCCCAACCCAACCTCAATTAAAATGGTGACAGAAAAGGGAAGAAATATCTCAAGACTAGCAATATACAATGTCCATCCTTCTTTCTACAATTTTCCTTACAATTCTCTAACAGGTAAAAATCCTGCTATGTCAACATGCACTGACAACAAGGGTGTGCTAGCATAAAAAGTCCACATTAACCTACGGCGTGGCATGCTCTCTTTAGGTTTGACTCATTAAATCGAATACACAAATTCTAAAGAATGGGAAAGTCAGAATATGTAGAGAGCCACCATAGGTAGAAGTTTGTAGGAAGATGATTTGTACTCCACAAGAAGAGCAGGCATATTTTGGAGTGCAGTGCTTGCTAAGCCGATGCAGATAGGTCTATCACCCTTGTTACAACTTTTGCCTTGAAGAAGGCAAACTTACCTATTCAAGGAAAAGTTGTAACAAGGGTGGTAGAATAGTTGTAGGGATAGCAATTTTGTTGAGTATTCCACCATTATCTTCATTCAATTTTGAGGATAAGTGAAAGGTTTTTGACCATGTGGACTCTACTTGCATCCAACTGATTAGCCTTTCTTATCTTCTTCTGTTCTCCTCGTTTCATATTGTTTGTAGCTAACTATATGTATATATATATACACACACACGCACACACACTCCAAAACTCAAAGAGAAATGGGAATCATAGTAACAGGTTATACCAAGGAATCAACAAAGTTCCTCTTTACAACCAAGCAACATATTTACCCCTGGATGAAACATAGGGCAATGATCACGACAAACCACACAACTACTTTCATATCCGTAAAAAGAAGAACCTCGAAAAGCAACATGAGTAATCAATGAATCAGCCTCCTGTCAATTACCAAATACAAGAATCATTTTCCAACTTTCAGCAAGTCAAGGTAAGCCCGACCAAACCCCCGAATCTTTTGCAATATTTGCAAGGAAAGACCCACCACGTGCCCTGGGGTTGGGGGCTTCACACCATGGATTGAAATTAATGGCCGTCACATTACACAACGGGATGGGACAAGTTGTAACCATTACATGCCGTTTCAGGTGTGTGTAGAATAGATCATGCCGTAAAGTCCAATTACTAAACGTTAAGGATGGGTTCGGAATTGAGCCAAAGAGGACAAATGTGAAAATTAATGACTTTTTTGGATAGGTGTGTGACCATGTTGGTGCGTGTCCCACCCTTTGGGTCTAAAACATTAATGACTATACCATCAATTTATGCAAAGTAGGTACGCATGTTAGTGAAAATATTAAGTCTAACCAAGATCTCCTTCAAGCTTTTAGTTTTTACTAACAAATATTAGAGTGATGTAGATAAATGAGCTTAAAATCAAATTCATGTCAAAACGTAATTAA
>JABEVN020002727.1:0-20562 GCA_013146195.2 Codonopsis lanceolata
TACCCAAAGAGCATCTTTAAGTTTTGGTTCTCAATCTTACGATTTGGTCTAACAGTCTTTTCAAGGACTGCTTTTATTTGTCTGTTACTAACTTCAACTTGGCCAGAAGTTTGAGGATGATCCGGTGTAGCTAACTTGTGAGTTACACCATGTTTTCTAAGGCTCGCATTTAACAACTGATTGGTGAAATGTGTTCCTTGATCACTAATTACGCCGATTTACTCCATACCGAGAAAATATATCATCCAAAAACTTTTGAAAACAGTTTTGAAATATCATTATTTCAGTAGCAATGGCTTGTATCAATTTGGACATATAATCAACAACGACTAAAATATATTCACAACCATTTGAAATTGGAAAATGACCCTAAAGTCAACACCCCAAATATCAAAAATTTCAACAACTAAATTATTATGCAAGGGCATCTCATTCCTTTTACTAATTCCACTAGTCCTTTGGCATTTATCGCATGTTTTGCAAAATATTTAGTCTCTAAAACAAGAGAACAATATAAACCGTTATTTTCGATTTTCCTAGCGGGTTTTCTACCACTAAAATGACCACCACAAGTATTCATGACAAAATGCCAAAATACTTTGTTATTGACTTGCGGAACACATCTTCTAATTATGGAGTCCCAACATATTTTGAATAAATAAATCTTCCCAAAATACTTTTTGCCTCGGTTAAAATTTATTTCTTTGATAAAAATCAAAATCGGGATTAATATATGCCACATGGTAGTTAACAAAATCGACATACCATGGTTCAAAAATTTTAACTGCTAACAATTGTTCATCAGGGAAATCTTCCTTCATAGGAATTTTATTATCAAGAAATTGACGTTCAAATAAAGATAAAAATTCCAACCTAGACAAATGGTTGGCAACAACGTTTTTTGTTCCCTTTTTATCTTTAATAGTAATGTCAAATTCTTGCATTAATAACATCCATATAATGAGTCTAGGCTTGGCCTCTTTCTTACTCACAGATATTTTTAGTGTCGCATGATCAGAGAATATTATAACTTTGAACCTAACAAATAGGACCGAAAATTTTCTAATGCAAACACAACTTCTAAAAATTCTTTTTCGGTGGTTGTATAATTGAGTTGTGAATCATTCAATGTCCTAGTCGCATAGTGAATCGCATGAGGTTTCCTGTATATCCTTTGTCCTAACACAGCTCCAATTGCAAAATCTGATGCATCGCACATGATCTCAAAAGGGAGAGACCAATCAGGGATGGTTAAAATCGGAGCTGATGTTAATTGTTCTTTTAACAAATTAAATGCGTTTAAGCATTCTTGGTCAAAAATAAATTTTGTATCTTTTGCTAAGAGATTACATAAAGATTTACAGATTTTTGAAAAGTCTTTTATGAATCTTCTGTAAAAACCTACATGTCCTAAAAAACTTCTAACACCCTTGACTATTGTTGGGGGAGGTAATTGTGATATAACTTCAATTTTGGGCTTATCAACTTCAATTCCTTTGTTAGACACAACATGACCTAAAACTATCCCATGTTTAACCATGAAATGGCTTTTCTCCCAACTTAGGGTCAAGTTAGTTTCGCAACATCTTATCAGAACCGATGTTAGATTTTCTAGGTAATGATCAAAAGAATTCCCAAACACTGAGAAGTCATCCATAAATACTTCCACACATCTTTCAACTAAATCATAAAATATAGAAATCATGCATCTTTGAAAAGTAGCTGGGGCATTACATATTCCAAAGGGCATTCTTCTAAACGCAAAGGTACCAAAGGGACATGTAAATATGGTTTTCTCTTGATCTTCTGGTGCTAGTGGAATTTGATTGTAGCTAGAAAAAAACTATCAAGAAAACAATAATACTCATGGCCAGCTAATCTTTCAATGATTTGGTCAATGAAGGGCGAGGGGAAGTGATCTTTCTTTGTTGCCGCATTTAGTCTCCTCAAATCAATGCACATTCTATAGCCAGTAATAGCTATAGTGGGAACGAATTCTTCTTTCTCATTCTTAACAACAATAATTCCTAATTTCATTGGAACTACTTGGACTGGACTAACCCATTTACTATCAGATATCGGGTAAATTATACCCGCATAAAGAAGTTTAAGCACTTCTTTTCTAACTGCTTTTTCCATATGGGGGTTAAGTATTCTTTGACGTTCTCTAGAAGGTTTGCTACCATCTTCCAAATGAATCCTATGCATACACATAGATGGACTAATACCTTTCAAATCTGCTAAGGACCAACCTATAGCTTCTCTATGTGTCCATAGAACATTTACCAAGCTTGACTCTTGTTCTTCTATTAAATCTGCAGCAATTATAACTGGTAAAATATTACCTTCCCCAAGAAATGTGTATTTCAAATAGGATGGAAATGGCTTTAATTTAACTTCAGGGGGGGATTTAACAAATGGTATAAACTTAGGAATTTCTAGTTTATTTTTTTCTTCTTTTTCCTCTTCCTTAAGAATTTCTTCTTCTACTTTATCCTCATCAAGTTCTATTTTTCTAGAACTAATTTCTAGTTCAAAGCTTTCTACTTCTTCTTTGTCTTCACTATCTTTCTTAAGAGTTTCTAATCTCTCCTTCCCTTTTCTAGCATCTGTCTCTTGGAGTTCTCTTTCTAATTCTTCTATTTTAATTCTCACACTGGAGAAGATTCTATCATCATCGTCTTCCCCAAACATATCTTTTTCTAGTTCATCATCATTTAAATTTGATTAAAAACTTTGGGCTGTAAGATTTTCAATTTCATCGATTGAGAAATATGCATTCATGTCACTTGGCCTATCTAACACATCAAAAACTGAAATTTCAACAATTTCTCCCATAACTGACATTGAAAGCTTATCATTCTTCGCAATAATCATGGTGTTAGCAGTAGCCATAAAAGGTCTTCCTAATAAAATAGTAACTTTATTATTAGAGCATATTTTTCTTTCCATCTCTAGAACCACAAAGTCGACTGGAATAATCAACTTATAACAACTTGTACTAGAATGTCCTCTACTATCCCTAAAGGATGATTGACCTAACGGTCAGCTAACTGTAAGGACATAGTAATGGGTTTTAATTCACCCAATCCTAATTGTTTATAAACATCGCTCCTAAATCTAGCATAACTTTCACTTTTTTCGAACTACCCAAGGAAACTTGGATATTAAAACTATCTGGATCTTTTAATTTAGGAGAGAGTTCAGGTTGTAATACTGCACTAACGGTTTTAGAAACAATTATTTTCTCATTCTTTTCGAATTTCTGCTTCCTAGAATGGAGATCTTTGAAAAACTTGGCATAAGACGGAATATTTTTAATGATATTTAGCAAAGGGAGATTAATATTCATTTTGGACAACATATTATAAATTTCTGTAAATTGCTTATCAATCTTGTTTTTCATTAATCTACCAGGGAATGGTATTGGAGGAACATATGGTGGATGAGCAACATATGGTGGAGGAGAAACATATGGTTCCTCAAAAGGTTCTGCCTCTTGTTCTTTTTCTTGAGTGACTTTTTCTTTATCTTGATTGTCTTTATTTGAAATCTCTTTTTATACTTCTTTATCTTTTTCTTTTGCTTGATTATATTCCTTTTTATCTTTTTCAACTTTATTACTAGAGTTATCTATTTTATGAGGAACATCAGTAGATTGAGTAGGGTTACTTACCTCCTCTCCAATGATTCTACCACTTCGTAGAGTAGTAATAGATTTCACTTGTTCTGTCTAACTAGGGAACTTCCCTTCTTCTCTTTCTTGATATTTTGCAAGATCTTTCTGCAATCTTTCCACAGTTTCGAACAAATATTTATTAAGAGCAATTTGTCCACTATTTAATCCTTATGACTTTGGAGCTTCTTCAATGTAAGACCCCGAATCTTTAAGTAATTGACTCGATAGAATGGTTTCGTGCTTCTTTCTTACTCAGGACCTTTGAGGGATCTTAGGTCTTCGTGTACTCACTTGGATGTATTTAATATCCTTATTATCATGTTTATAAAGTTTGCATGAGGTCACGTCGTAAGTTTGATTTCACGATTCGTGTTTAGTAAACGTTTCGTCTTTCGTATTTTTGTGGTACTTAATTCTAAATTAAGTTTGAGTATGTGCTTGAGACCCTTTAATAGGCTTTTAACATACTTTAAAATAAGTATGTATACTTACTCGATCATTGTTTCGATCGTTAGTTTGTTCCACGTGATTTCATTGCCATTTATTAGTTACGAATCAAATTTGGTATGTGACTGAATCGTTTTGTTTGAGTATCATACAATATGGTTTTAGTTTGATTTGACAATTTTATGGAATTTATTTTAGGTCTTTAGGGTCAACCTGGCGAAGAAATCACGTCATTTCGTCGAACGGTGTGCAAACGGGAGCTGTCGGAAGATAGCCTTGCGCTGCTGCCCACCAGCAGACTTTGAATTGCCCACCAGCAGACTTTGGGCTGCTCTACCGGTAGACTTTGGGCTGCACTATCGGCAGCCTTTGAGCTGCTCTACCAGCAGACTTTGGGCTACACTACCGGCAGACTTTGGGCTGCTCTACCGGCAGACTTTGGGCTACTTGACCAGCAGACTTCGAGCTTCAGTAGCAGCCTTTAGCCCTCGAACAACAGCCTTTTTGCTCTTGAACAACAACCATTTAATGAGCAGTCTTTTATGACTTGTCTTGACGAAATTTCCTATCCTACCCTTAATATAAATCCCTCATTTATCCCTTGTAAGGGTATGCTAGACCTTTGACCTCCCCTTAGGAGTATATAAGCCTCAAGGCATCTCTCCATTTATTTCTAATATGATTTTTATATACATCGTTCTCTCCAACCGGTCAAACTTAGAGAGAGAGAGAAGTGGGTTCTTGGAGTGTTCCGGCGATTACCTGAGCTTCAGCCAACCAATCGACGAGCCGAGACCACTGTTGGAAAGGTATCGTCGAAGAGATCGTTTCCCCTCTATCTATTTCAAGTTTCATATAGGTTTGAAATTCAGATCTGAGGTACGTTGCTAAACCCCCTTGCTTCCTTCTTCATAAATCTTGCCTAGATCATGCTAAGTAAGAGTTTTATCAAGTCTATAAAACGATTTGATGTTTTTATGAAATCTGGAAATTTTTCCATGGATCTTGACTTGATGATTTTGGTCTTGGGTTTAGTTTGAAATATGTTCAAGCTTTGATTTGGAATCATTGTTGTTCATGAACTTGTTGGAAAACAAACCATGCAAATTCAGTCTTTCTTTTGGGTAAATTTCGGGAAAGTACTGGTACTAATCCACCAAAGAGAATTTTCTAAAAATGGAGTATGTTATACCTATACATGTTAGGTAATTCTCTGCAAAGTTTTATAAATTTTGGAGTTCGGGAAGTATTTTTCATTAGTCACAAATCGGTGCTGTTCCATTAAGCTATTACCAGAAAGTTAGTCTGTTAACATGATATTGAGGTGGTCATATTTCTATGAATACAAGTCCTAATGGTGTGTTATACAATGGTAAATTCTAGCTCAAAGAGTCTAATTTCTGTAAATGTAAATTTTATTTCATTTGGAGCAATGAGGAATTTTTAGTGAATTTTGTATGATAGACATGCAGAATGAGTGACATTAGAAAATCAGGTTTTTAACATGAACTTTGAGGGGCTGTATTTTGATGAATACAAGTCATAATGGAGTAATTTAAAAGGCTAAAATATATTATTAACAGTCTAGTTTCAGACTAAGAAATAGTCACCTCCTTTTGAGTTGTGAGTAATTAATGGTGGAATTTACAAGATGGCTGTGCAGAATGAGTTAAAACAGAAAATAATTTGTCTTTGTGATAATCGTAAATTGAGTATTATAGGTCTGAATTGAATGATTCAAAATGGTGAATAATACCTTAAAATGTCTAGTTTCTAAATATGTGTGGATCATAATATTTGGATTTGTCAAGCGTGGTTTATAAATAATACATGAACCATAATGAATTTGGGAACATAGGATAAATGATCATTCTAGAATGAGTTTTAGTGAATATAATCTAAATTATTAATTGATCCTGGACCATCAATGAAGTCTTGGGGATTTTATGAGTTGCTACTTGTTAAGTTACGGGTTTAGCCTAGATTCATAAGAGAAATGGATTTCTATGATTGCATGGTTTATTATTTGTTAAGTGATGCACATAACTTGGATTTATGCTAGAAATAAATATCTATGCTTCTTAGATATTATGACTTATGAAAGCATGATTATGTTACTTGTCAAGGATTGATTCTCCTTATTTAATTATATGACTTATAAAGCATATTGTGTATTTTGACATGAAGCATAATTTGCTTTTGATTACTCTGTGGTTTCATTGATAATTGATTCACCAATTTGTGTTGAACTTATATTTCACTAATAGGTGAAATTGTGAACTGTTGATCTAGGGTTTCTTAAGGAGACAAGAACCTAACTATGCTTGAACCGAGAACTTAGAAAAGGGTTAGAAATGCAAATAGCATTTATAACCTATTTGGGATGAATTGTAGTAAAGACTCAACGAAGTCGATCTTAAGGAACAATTAAACCTTACGAGGATCGTGGTGATATCTTACAACCTGTAGAACCCATTTGACTAGATTACTAGTGTAATACCCTGATTCCCGGTTAGCTTGACTTGCGTGCAATGCTCGCATTTCTTCCTTGGTTGATTGCTCGTTTAGTCTGGGAGAGAGTCTGGATGTGTATGAGAGACCACATTAAGACCAAAACACTATTAAGAGATGACATATAGTTGTTGACTTGCTAAAGTCACAAGTCGTAACTCGACGATAGTCGGAATGCGACGCGGTTGAGAGTTTGCTTGCGTTTTGTGTTCGTGACCTCTGTTTGGTCCTATATCTTTACATGATGATTGATTAACATGTTTATATGTATTATACTTCTAGTTGGATGCATTCCTTAAGTCTAGCAATGTTTTGACGCTTCGAGGATAGCAATCGTTCTTATCGCATAGTTCGAGTTTGAGACGTATCATGACCGTCTCATCTTCGGGCCCTTATTCTCCTATCTGTTGTTTAACTTCTTAGAAGTATTTGAGCCTATTCATTAGCCTCTTGACTTGCTTTAAGTCTCATGGTATTGCTCGTTCGATCGCTATTTCATTCGTCGATTCGTTAGCAAGTTGTTGCGTCTTGTTTCGGTTTCGATCCCAGTTCTTTTGGGAGTTGTTTGTGGGTGTACTATGAGATTTCTAGACCCACTTTGGATGGGGTTTGAACCTTGTTTGATTTGGTTATGTGTTTGAGGTCATTTGGGGTTGAATTCTAAGCCATTTTCGTCTAGGAGGCTTGCGGCCACAAGGGGGAAAAACCTTGCCCCCGCAAGGTCAACAAAAGAAAACACCATGGGATGCTGGAGAGCATGCGGTCGCATGCTAAGGGACACCATGCGACCGCATGGTGCCATTTCCTGGTACAACTTATTTTGGTTGTTACTAAAGTTTGCCTATCCTAACCCCACCCAAACCCATCCTAAACCACTCCTAAATCATCCTAACTATCAACCAATGAATCATAACCAAGTATTGGAAGTTTTAAGTGATTTTAAGGACACTTGGCAAGGGAGGATCCCTACATGCATTGGTCACACCTTCCCACCCAATTTTTCAGCCTTGGGGAGACCAATACACCCACTAAGCCTTCCATTTGCTGTCATCTTTCTCCAAAAACGTGGGCATCATCTTGAGAGCTATTAAGAGAGTTTCTTGAGTGTTCTTGAGATTTTATTCATGGAGTCCAAAGCTTGAAGACTCCATTTCCCAATCCAAGCCATAGAAGTGAAGAGGAGGATGAGGAGAACACTTTCCACCGATTGCATGTTTGTTTTGTTGCTTGAAGTGGTGATTGTAGGTAAGATACTATACTCCTCCTATTTTATTTTTGTGCTCATTGACCCTAAGGAAAACAAGGGCTTGCTATTTGAGGTCAATGAGTACACATGCATGCTTTGTGCGATTTTATTTTGAGTTTAAAGAGTGAACTTGCTAAGAATCATGTGTAGGTTGATTTCTAGGATTAATGAAGTGGGTTATTAAGGTTTGTTTGGTAATTTTGGACTTGGGTATGATGAGTATATGATTTCCTAAATACCTAGGGTTGATTACATGTTGATGAAGTAAATGGGTTATTGATGATGTACATGATTTTTGGAGTTTTATTGGATATTATAAATTGTTAGAATCATACATGGATATATGTTTGGGAGTTTAGAAGTATACTTATTGAACCTTTAATTTTGGTTGTGAGCATGATAGATGAATTTTCACAATGGATTACATGTTTGAATGTTTCGTTTGACTTTTAAGAATAGAGTTGACTCTCATGCATATAAGAGTATGATGCTATCTAATTCATGAATATTTGGTTGTGAGCATGTATAACGAATTATCATTATGGATCACATGAATAAAATTTAATATTGACTTTATTGGGTTGAGTTGACTTTCATGTATATAAGAGTATGTTGGTCAACACTAATTCATGAATTGAAGGTTATGAGCATGCTAGATGAATTTATATCTTGATTATGTGTGAGAACCCAAACCCCATTTCATGTTTGTCATCTTTATGACATGTTTATAATATGTCTTTACATATTTGAGACTTCATTTCATTCATATCGTGTTGGCATTGAATTGGTTAAGATCATAATAGAGTAATGGTCTTCCATGCGTTGCATGCCTTGTTGATGTTGGTTCGGGTGTTCGTATTAACGTGTTAGCACCTTAATAAGTTTCATGAGAGTCTTAATACCTTGCATACAAGATTTACAATGTTCATCTTAGTTGTTTCATGCTTGGTTGGGAGTTTAGAAGCTTCGTTGCTTCGTTTGTGTTTTAGGTTGTACATCATTGCTTGTATTGCCTTCATTTCGTCTCGAGAGAAGTTCGGTTGAGTTCTTGGCCTTGAATACAATCCATAACTATGATTAAACAAACCTAATACATGTTCATTCTATCCTAGATTAAGTTGGGATTGATTCGTGTTTGATTCGTTGGTCATTTGTCGAGTGGTTCCAGCCATGTTTTAGCTTGATTCGGTTGTGTTTCGGGTGTGTTTCCGACTTGTTTTTGGCTTGGTTACACCTTAGGATTGTTGCCTTTGAGTTTGGACATGTTTAGGACAAGTTTTGGGTCAGAACCTCGCGGTTGCATTGGTTTTTTGGAGGCTGGCTCGCGTTGAGATGCTGAGAGCTAGTCAAAAAGTGCAGAAGGCTGGAAGGGACCCCTTGCGGTCGCATGGTAGGGGCATGATGCGACCGCATCATGCCAGTTTCAGCCTATATTGAGTTTTTGAGTGTTTTTGGTTGAAGACCCTTGTACCCTTGCCCCTTGGCCGACCTTGGGCACTCTCAGCCACCTTTGTTGACTCTTCTAGGACTCTTGTGAACCCTTGGATCATTGCTTATCCATGGCTCACATTCCTTGACCAATTAGAAGCCTTATAACATCCATCACTTGGATTGGGATCTTCTAGGGAGATATATAAACACAAAATCAGACCTTCAGCCATTGTTGTTGATCTAAAACCAGAGAATCGAGGTTGAGCTTCAAATTTCGTCCATGGAGGAGACCACTAGGTTGAAGGACCATTTCAGGAGATCCGGTGGTCCGGTGTCAAGCGAGACCGCCAAATCGAAGCTCTTGATCATCTCTACACCAATCCTCTCTTTAATCAACCTTTCCTCCATTAATCATAGGACTAAGGTGAGTGACAATTCCCTGAGATTTTCATGTTAAATAAAATAGCATGACCCCTTCATTATAGTTGTTTTAATGTTGATTTTGAACATCTTTTGTGAAGACACAACCTTCAATTCAACATATAAAATGTGAGTATGATTTTATGAAATCTCTATGAAGTTATGATTTTGACATTTATTAAAGCATGAATGTTGTTTGTATTAAGCTTGGGAATAACTCTTGTGAAAGAATTCGGTTCAATTCAAGGTTTAACAAAATCACCGAAACTAGGGTTTGAAACTCGAGATTGTGTTTTAGGCTAGTTCGAGAACATGAACGGCTTAGTTATCAAGTTCTAAATGAACGGAGAACTTAGGAGAAGGCAATGTGATACATATAGTATCAATACTCTTCTTGGTTTAATTGTAGTAAAACTCACCGGAGTTGAATTTAGGGAGTTATGAACAATAACGACTCCACAATCAATCCCTACGACGAATGTAGTTCGTTAGACTAATGAATTAGCTTACGATACTTTGAGATGGATTGATGAGTATGCCTTGATGTATGTGTGCTTGTAAGAATCAATCGAGTTCTTATGTGGTTTGTGTGATTATGTTAAGTAAATGCATGATCGAGAGCATGTTATAGAATGATATATCTATTTGACATGATGAATATAGTGCGTTAGACTAATGAATTAGCTTACGTGACTTTGGGATGGATTGAAGGGCATATTTGATATGTGTGCTTATAAGACTCAATCGAGTTCTTATGTGATTTATGTGATCGTGTGAAGTAAATGCATGATTGAGAGCATGTTGTAGAATAATGAATCTATTTGACATGTTGAATTCGCTCTTGTCGAATTCTTGTGTGATTCCTTAAGTGAGTAAACAACTACTTGTTGAATAAGTTCGCTCTTGTCGAACTTATTCCTTATTTGAGATTTCATGACCAGTAAACATCTACTTGGCATTGCATGAGTCCAGCTGGCATATTTGATTGAGTCGTTGGTGTGACAATGCATCGCCGTCACGAGTTATGGGGCTCGTGATAGTGATGGGTTGTTATACCGGGTTTTTATCACACACGCCTCCACTGTTGGCCACAGTGGGGAAGTAGCACCTTTGCTGTAACCAAGAGAGCACATTGGAAGGTCTAAGTACCAAGGAGAGAGCTTGGTACCCGAGTAGAGAACTCGGTACTCGAGTAGAGAACTCGATACTTTGATACACTAATCACGGGTATCATTGGCACGAATGTTAACGCTGTGTATTGCAGGAGCTACGTAGCGGCATCGGTTTCATATCATATCCTCCTTGTATGTGGTTTACCTTCATAGAACTTATGTGAAACAATGTGCTACCATGGATATGTGTTTTAAGTGTTTATTAAATGAACGCTTTGATTGACTTGATATTAAAAATGATATCTTGATATGTATCTTTGCATGATGCCATGACATGCATAATTGTTAACTCACAAAGTCTTTATGACTTACCCCCTCCCTTTTACTGCTTTAGATCTGAGCCGTTCAGGTACCGCTCGTTGAGGCGTAGTAGGGTTCGTGCTTGTCCATGATCTCACGCGACGAGGTTGTGGTTATTAGAGGTCCTTATTTTGTTCTCTTTTGTAAGGACGTTGGGATTAGCAAGTCATTTAGACTTTGCTTTGGGAATATGGTTTTTTTGTATTTATGTCTATACTTGTATCCTATTTTGAGTGCCGGCGCATGTACGCCGAGCCTTGTATAGATGTAGTTTGTTCACCTGTTTTAATTCTTCCGCTGGGCATTACTTTAGCTCTTATTTAAGTATGTTGTTCTCCGGCATGTTATAGCCGTCGAGGTATATTTGCATGAACTGTGTAGTGTTGGGTTCCGGTAGTAAAGTCGCCGATGATTTGGTATAATTGTATTAGTTATTATATCAGGTGTAAAAAGTTTTAAAAATTTCCGGCCTTTTGGTGCCGAGTCGCGCTTCAACTAAAATGTTGCGTCACGTCGTTTTCTTTAATCGAGTATTTGCATGCATTGTTTTCCTATTTGGACGACTTGACTCGTGATTCCATCTCGGGGTCCGGGTCGGGTCGTCACATTATGAGTATGCTAGATGAATATACATCTTGTTTGGATAAATGGTTATTTTGAATGGAAGCATGCTTGATTAAATGCTAACTTGAGATACATGAAATGTTAAGTGTTGACCTATGAACCATGTTTTGGGGTTGTTGTTGGGAAGGTATGGATTGTTAGGTTGCGGGAATGTTGCCAACCTTAACAACTTAGCCATGAATAATAGCTAGCTATGAATAATAGAGTGCTATGATGCAAATAAAACTTCATGCCTTAAAATTTGAAAAAGAGAAATGACTCGACAGTCATTATTATTGACTAATATGATTATAGTGAATCACATATTGAGATCCTACGAATTTGGGGTAGTTTGATGAAGGTTAAGCCTCAAGCGTTTACAAGTGTATGAAGAACACTTGGGGTATTAGAACTTGATAATATTTCTCTAATATGTTTATGTGTTAAGTTAGCATAGAAATGCATAACTATGTGATTTAAGTAAATATCTACTTGATTGGATTAGTGCGCGATGTTGTACTTTTCCTTGGTGAGCATTTGAATATAAATTACCGGTGCTTGCGTTTGAGTCCAGCTGGCGTATTTTTGGTTTGAGTCTTTGGCGGGACGATGCATTGTCTTCACGAATTGTGGGATTTGTGGTTGCAATGGATCGTCGTGTCTTAGGATACACACCTTCCATCGATGGCGATTGGGGAAGTAGTCGATCTTAGTTGTAGTAAGTAAACATGACTCGTCACTATGGAACCGGCGAGGGATTGTTTCGAGGACGCCGATACCACGAAAGGGGTTATCGAGGATACGTTTGTTTACTGCAGGGAGTTACCGCAGTATGGCGGAAAAGGAAAATCATCTTCTCTCTTATGTGGTTTATTTTACGAGCACGTATATGAATTGTTGTGCTATGTGGTTATGATATGATTTACATGAGATGATGATTACTTGATGAAATGTTATAATAGAAATATGACAAGATAATGAAATGATGACTTTTGATATAATGTTATACTAGAAATATAAGAGGCTATTCATGATTGAAATGGAAACCATAGTCTCCCCCCATATGAATTATTATATGATTTATGTTAATTATTGAAATATGAGAGTCATGGTACAGTTGGGATTATATGGATGATGTTTTGATGAATGCTACAATATGAAGATAACATGTTATACATATTGGAATTTAGAATCATATTCTAGTAATACGAATTACTTTACGATGAATTATGCAAATGATGTTCTATGAGACTATTGATAGGTTTTGGTTTGTGTTGTGGATTATTCCATGAAATGTTGTATCATGAGCATGATATGAGATGTACATGTTGTATTTAAGCATAATGCCTTGCCATGACATGGCATCTTTAGTAGCTTACTAAGTCTTTATGACTTACTCTGTTTACCTTGTTTTCCTTAGATTCGAGCCGAGCGAGTGATTTGAAGGAATTCGCTGAGTCTACTATAGAACGTGTGGTTCGGTGAGGAGGTTGCTACTAGTTTATATATTTGTAGCATTTGTTTTGGAAAGGTCGATTGGGAAGTGAAGTTATATAAACTTCACTATGGGTAGTAAGCCTTGTGATTATTATTTGATACTTGTTTAAGTTATTTAGTCTTTTGTGAGCCGACAACTGTTAGTCGTGCCATGATGATATTATTATATTGTTTCTTTCCATCTCAAGTTATTTATATTGTTGGCTATGTTGTACTCCGGCATGTTTAGCTGTAGAGTGTGTAGACTAGAGTTGTAGACTTAGTTTAATGTTGAGTTCCGGTTGTAACGTCGCCGATGACTTGGTTTTAACTATTTATAAAATTGTGACAGGTGGTTTTGTTGTACGTGTCTAATGTTGCGTCACGCGATTTTAATTTTTGAACCGATAGATTCATTATCTCTTTGGTCGTATTTAGTTGAGCTTGTTAGCTCGGGTCTCATTATGTTATTCGCTTTCGCATTTGTTGAGTCGTTGGCGTATCGCTGTTATAGTGTGACTTGACCAGGCAGAGGCAGGATCTCAACACGAGATCCCAAGGTCGTGCCATCGGGACAAACTAAAGAGGCAGAGCACCTTCAAGCACAATGATAGTGCGAGTCAAAGATGAGCCATCAAGCTCAAGGCAGGGAAAATAAAAGCCAAAACAGCTGGGAAGCAAAACCATAATGAGGACCCGAGCTATCAAGCTCCTAAATAAAACAACCAAAGAGATAGTAAATCTCTCGGCCCAAAATTCGGCGTGGCGCAACATTAGACACGCCGCATGACAAACCATCGGCAACTAAGGCCGTGACTAACAAAATCCCAACACGATAAACAACACTCAGCGGCTATAACATGCTTAGGAGGAACAATTCACTATAACCACGTAATCAATGCTAAACCACCATCAAACCTCACGACTAAAACTATCGGAGTAGGAACAACAATATACCACACCTAGAATAAGCCACACATGCTCGAAGCGACAAGGAAATAAATACTAAGGTACAAATGCTCGCAATACAACCGGCTCCCAAATACACAACCATAATATAACACTATAATCTACCCAAATAAAGTCTACATAACTTTACATTCGAGCCTCACAATAAATACAACATAATAATAAATAACTCCAAGCTTTTGACTTGGAAGACCACTGCTAAAAGTCGTTATCAAGGATACTTAACTCTGCGAGGATCATGCACACACTAGGGAAAACAATCACACGGAGTGAGTCATAATGACCCGATAAGTTTCTAAATGCAACATGTGGCATATTATGACATGGCATGGCATAAATGCACAATCATATAAAATCATGGTATCATGCTAGTATACCATCATGAAACATGTACTTAATTTTAAAGCACATAAACTCACATAAACCAAGTAGCATATTATTTTTCATATAAATGCTCATAAATAAACATGTGTAACGGTAAGCGTATTTGAACCGTTACTAATCAAATCGGGTTGAAACCCAACCAACTTACCATGATATCCAATCTCAAACCATGATTCGGGTTCAATTCCCAATCATTAATACCACAGGGTTTCCTCCCCAAATAATCTCAACTCACGCTTTCCTTTAATGAGTACTGCTTCATTCATCCGGATGAGAAATGAGAGCTTCGATGTCGGGCTAGGTGGCATAACTCGAGATCACATCCCACTCTTTGGCAATAATAAATGAGGAGAAAAGGACCCAATGCAACGATTCGTAGCAATTGTTTCCCAAGGCTAGGCTGAATGAATCGTCCCATTAATAACACAACAACAAAACCGCCCATTTTTAAACCAAACCATCAAGTAGATATTTACTTGCATAAACCAATGAGACCAAATTCATAATTATCGGACTCATTAAACCATATGAGACATAATGCTCTACAAAAATCTCATAATCCATGCACATATTTGCATATAACCACGTAGGACATAATGCTCTGAAAACTCATAAACCATGCATATAATTGCATAAAATCAAGTAGGACATCTTGCTACCAAACATCATGAACAATGCATATATTTGCATATAACCATTATGTTCAACTAACATACAAGTTTAGTTCAAGAACTACTTTATTGAGGTATTCATTATCCCTCAAGTCACTAACCCATTCAAGTATAGCTTACAAGCTTAATAAAATATAATATGAGGTCTTCCATAATCCTCAACTCAAACCAAACCAAGACTACTACGCTAGTCTCAAAATATCCACAATTCAAGACTTATTATTTTAGTCTTTTATTTTAAGTACACCAGACTCAATCATAGTCCTAATCGTCATACATGATCGATAACACCAACACCATACTTAAAACATCATGACTACTCCGTAGTAACTTCTCACAATTTTTTTCATATACACGCAACAAAAATCCTTGAGAAGAGGATTCTCTCTTAATCTTCTCTTAAATAATCTCATGACCTTATGTGGGTCTCTATTGTCCCATGCTCTAACAAGCATGCTTAAAATGTATTCTAGTCAGTCTCCAAAACATAAGTGTCGCCATAGGACACAACCAAAAACCCGGTGTGCACAAACACAACCCAAGCAAACCCAAACATTGTAGGGTTTTGAACCCAAGGCTTTTTATCATTTTATTGGCCTTATTACGACTCCGTTGAGTCTTACTAACACATTTCATTCTTTATGTGTTCTATAAATTCACACCGTAATAATTTCTTAAGGTTTATAACCAAATCTCAATAGTCACTCAGGCTTAATTCCCAAGACTAAAAATCCACAAAACACATCTCAATCACTAATCATTAAAGTTTGGAAGTTATGTTCTTCATTCCCTTAACCAAACGAAATCCAATTATCGTAGGATTTGTAAGATCCCGATTCCCGGTTAGCTTGAATTGCGTGCAATGCTCGCATCTCTTCTTCGGTTGATCGCTTGTTTGGTTGTGAGAGAGTCTAAATGTGTATGAGAGACCACAATAAGACTAAAACACTTTTAGGAGATGTCATTTAGTGGTTGACTTGTTAAAGTCAAAAGTCGTAACCCGACGATAGTCGAAATGCGACGCGATTGAGAGTTTATACGGGTTTTGTGTTTCTGACCTCGATTTAGTCCCAGATCTTTACATGATGATTAAATAACATGTTTAGATGTGTTAGACTTCTAACTGGATGTATTCCATAAGTCTCGTGAAGTTTTGACGCCTCGAGAATAGCAATTCTCCTTATCGCGTAGTTTGAGATGGAGCCGGGCGAACGTCTCGTCTTTCGGGAGCCTATTTCCCCTATCTGTTGAGCATCATCTGAGAGGCATTCAGGCCTATTTTGTAGCCCTAATAAGTGTTTACAATCATGGGTTATTACCCGTCGGTTTGTGGTTTCATTCGACGTTTAGATAGCAAGTCGTTACGTCTTGTGTCGGTTTTGCCCCGTGTAAAACCCTAAGATGTTGCTTGATTGTTCTATGCATGAATTCATACATTGATAACCATCATAAACATGTTCATTTAGCTCCCGTATATGTTTAGAGGCAATAGCATGATCGTTGACGTCGTTTGAGATGCACGTATGCATTCTTCTTTCGCGAGATGCGTTGAATCTCGGGTTGATATTTTATGTGGTTAACACATGGATAATTGTTAGAAGGCATTCAAAACATCATTAACATGCCTTGGATATTGGTTAGATGTTGGTTGCATCGTCGGTTTGGTTGCTAGTTGGATTCTAGCGAAAACCCTTTTCGCTTCACTTTCGAATTCGTTCGAGTGCCTCGAAGTTCTTGGCCCTATTTTGATGAGGTTTGAGACTTGAATCCTTTGGTTATAGATTAGAGGATATTAAGGTTGAATAGTAGACCAATTTTGGCTTGGAAGGACTCGAACGCACGGGAGAGGCCGGATCGAGCAAGAAAGCGGAAAACCCTAATTGCTGGAAATCACATGATGCGGTCGCATCATGTATGCCCCATGCGACCGCAAGGGGGCCTGCTTCCAATTTACGGGATTTTGACCCTTTATCCATTCTGTCCGAAATTTGGCCACTTAAACCTAATCTAAACACATCCTAAACTAACCTAATTAGCCTAACACTAATCCTAAACATCTATTAGGGGATTAGGGGGTAATTAGTGAATTAATTAGAAGATCTAATCCCCATATAAAACCTCAATTCTGCCGCTCTCTCTACACTGCCCGACCAAACAGTTTGCAGCTCTTCCTTGGGCGATTTCTTCAAGCCTTCAAGAGACCTGGGAGGAGCTTGTGTGAAGGTGAATTTCTAGGGTTTCAAAGGCCAAACTTGGTGTCCATCATCAAGGTCTTCTTCTTCCCCAATCTACCAACAAATTTGAAGAGGAGTTGAAGAGAAGACACCCACTTCCCAATCCGAAAATTCTGATTTTAGGGCTGAGATTTTGTAAGTTCTACCTTCCTTCCTCTTCTTTTTTAGGCTCCATTGACCCTAGGGAATCAACCATGAGTGCTATGTGGGTCAATGGAAGCCATTGTTAGGGCTTCTAGAAATGCATGAACCCTAGGATTGCAAGATTTTTGTTAGAGCTTGATTGGCCTATGTGAGACCATGTGTATGTGAAATTGATGTTCTAAATTGTCTAATGAACTTGGTTATGTGAATTATCCATGAGTATAGCACTTGATTTGGTAGAGATGCTTGGAGGGTGTTTTGCCCCAATTATGTGTTGGCTTGTTAAACATGGTGGTAAGCTTGATTATCTTGTTATTCATGTTTAATGTAGCATATTAAACATTGTTATGTGATTTAATCATGTATGATTGAGCATGATTTGGTGGAGATACTTGGAAGGAATTTTGCCCAAATGTTGATTTATCTTAATGAGTATGATGTTAAGCTTGAATAATGTGTTATATATGTATAGTAGAGTGTATTAATACATGTTACATAATTTATTCAAGTTTTGGAAGGCATGATTGGTAAAGTGATTTAATTGAGTTTATGCACAATTTACCAATTTGTTCTATGATGCATTGTTAAGAGTTTTGTTGGGTTTATGTGAGTTCATTGAACTTGGGAACATGATTATTGGCGATAGTTATGGACATAGGGGGGATATCGAAGCCCATGCTTCTATACCCTTATTTTTGGAAAACTTAGATTGAACTCAACGGAGTTAACCTTTGGGTTAGTTTGAATCCTAGGAACTATAATTTTAAGTCCTACGGAATTTTGGGTAGAATTTATGGAGGTCGAGCCTCCAAGAAGTTTTGAAGTGTGTGAAGCACACTTGATTATGAGAGCTTATATGATTCTCGGTTATGATGTTTTTGCTAGTTGTGAATGAATTACATGACTAGTTTGATAGTAGAGTGTTTACCTACTTGTTTTGAGCATATGAGTATATATTACTTGTGCTTGGGTTTTAAGTCCAGCTGGCGTCGATGCATTTGAGTCTTTGGTGGGGCGATACATCGTCTTCACGAATTATGGGATTCGTGATCGCGATGTACGCCGCCCAAGTTTGCTTACACACCCTCCATCGATGGCCACGGTGGGGAAGTAGTTTATCTTAGTTTAGTAATACACATGACTTTGATAACTATGGAACTCGGCGGAGATCTCTCGGGGGCGTCGACGCCGATATTCACGAGAGGATATCGAGGGCACATAAAGGTTTTGCACGTGTTTTTGCGGGAGCGACACGCGGAGGAATTTGGGTAATGGTATCATATCCCTTATACATGAATTGTTTCACAAGTGCTTAAGTGAATAACGTGCTTGGTGAATTGGATATGATATGATGCTTGTTTTGGTTTCTTTAATGTTATACTTAATAGATAACATATTGATTGATGTTGTTAAGCATGTATGCTATCACATGAGTATTATTGGAACGTGGTTTTATGCCAAAGGTATAGATCATTATGGTTAAGTTTATATGCCTTGACATGTAAATCATCGGAAGGCTATGTTATATCAATAACAAGAATTATGATGTATATGCAATTGTCTTGACATGGATTTTAATGAAATGTTATACTACAATGATAACATGTTTTATTTATGTTGAGCATGGATGCCATAACATGATTTTTATATAAGGTTATTTCATGACGATAGCATGATGTGATTTATGATTGAGTATTATGCCATGATAGGAAGTTACGGTTAGTAACTTACTAAGTCATTATGACTTACTTTTATTTGTTGGTTGTGATTCCCTAGATCCGAAGTCGCCGAGCGGATCCAAGTAAATCCGAGAAGGTTACGTTGGCAAGAATTCTTTTGGAAAGGTTGCTACTTAGTTGTTGGTTTTGTTTTTTGGTGAGGTCGTTGGGAAGATGAAGTTATGTAAACTTCATGATTGGGTAGCAAACCTTGTGTATTTGTAATGTTGTAATTATATGGTTAGCCTATTCTTTTGGTAGCCAACCCGGTGGTGGTCAGTGCTTGTTATATGTTAGTAGTTAAACTTTCATATATTTTACGTCGATAGTACATATAACTCGTTAGTACTTATTTTGCTGGCGAATCGTTTTAGTCGGCTTGGTTTGTGTGGTGGTGAAAAATGTTTAGCATGCTATATTGCTAGTTATTAATATGTTTGTTCTCCCAGCATGTTTAGCCGCTGAAGTTGTTAGACTGTAGTCTTGACTTAGTTTAATGTCAGTTCTACCGTAGTTTCGCCGATGACTTGGTTTTATTTTATGCTATATATTTGAATTGCATAACGTGGAGTTTGTTCTACGTGCCCAATGTCATAAGACGCGAAGTCGAAATTTTTGGACCGAGAGATTAATCATCTCTTTGGTTGTTTTAGTTTGAAGCTTGTTAGCTCGCGCCACTGCTTTTATTTCATTTGCTTCCGTGTGTTTTGAGTTGCGATGTATCTGTATGCATGCCTACCCATTATTTGCTACTTGTTGTTGTTATTGTTTCCTCGGGCGCACGACACTGGGATTTCGCCTTGGGATCCTGCCTGTCGTAGATCACGCTTGGTATCGCAGCTGGCGACATAAATTTAGCTTTCAAATGTTCTTGGCTTGGGGGTTGGTTTTGTGGTGATTTATTTTATCTTAACGCCGAGAGTTATAGCATGTTAAGATGTTTGAACTAATGAGGTTAGCACTCAAGAAGGTGCCAATGCTGATATATATAAGGTGGTACTAGTAATATCCATGATTGAGATTCCACCGAGAATGGCAAATATGATTTATTATCGCTAATTAATATTTGGCCGAAGATCACGTAGTTAATGTATCGAGTAGCACACTTTAGACCGAATGAGACTAGAAGACTCCATAAATTTTAAAGTTAAGGATTA
>JABEVN020002728.1:0-20570 GCA_013146195.2 Codonopsis lanceolata
CCTCATGGGACAAGGTGAATTACATGTGTGAAATTGAGGGTTAATTTCATGTCCCCTCTCGACATCAATTTAACTAAAATATATGTGACACGTTTTTAAAAAACATCTCATTAACACATTAAAGGAATGAAATAAAATTTCAATAAATCTAAGCGATAATGAAAATAATAATGTCAATAAAGTGTATTTGGAAAAAAAACATATCAAATCCTACAAAGCCGTAGATTTAACATGTAATTTTGAAAGATCTCTCTAGCCATATGTATCTTTTAGGGTATTTCTAGCTAGGAATATGTGCCTTATAGCTAGTAGAAGAATAAATCGATCGAATATCGCAATATTCGATTCGTATTCGTGAAATTATTCGAATAGTCGTATTCGTTTATTATTCGAATATTAAAATTTATTCGTATTCGATTCAAAATCAATATTCTAATTATTTGATTCAATTCGAGTATTTGATTTGAAATTTTATTTCTATATTTTTACAAAATCTATTTATTAATCAATAATTTGAGTATTAGATTTGATATTATTCGAGTATTCGATTCGAGTATTCAAATTTTCAATATGAATTAATATGAATAAAACATCAATTATCCATAACAAAAACCCATAACATCCATGACATTAAATATTCATAACAAAAACTAATAACATCCATAAGATCAAATATCCATAACATCCACAATAATTATCAAATACATAAGTAAATGTCAATTGTCAAATTCATCAAAAAAACATTGAATAAAAATTTGACTAGCATCTGCCATCCAACCATCATGTTCGCAATATGACATGAATCAGCTTGTCCTCCTCCTAAATAAAAATAAAAATCAATTAGATATCAATTTTATTGTCATAATCATGCAAACATCTCAAATGAAGTTTAAAAAATAAAACTCATATGTGACATAATGAACTTCTTGATCCTGTGAAGTTGGCGAATTCAATCTGTTCCACAAATCAAAACTTACCATGTTAGAAGAATATATAATAAGCAAATGATTTACCCTCCCTTTGTCAAGGCATTGCACCAAATATCCAACAACGAAAATGTCTCATTGGTTTACTTACTCGTGCAACCAAGCATGCTACACAAAATTTCAACCAGAATAACATAAAATAATTATCAAAAAGAAAAGAACCTTCAAACACTGATCAAATATCCATAGAGTAGATTATAGCCCCATGATGGATGCTTAAATATGCAGCCTCAAAGTTCATTACTTGTACATGTTACACACCGTAATTCTGTGCCCTCAATTCAAAATAAACTAAGGGAAAAAAAACTTCCTCTATACCCAGCTAGAGTAAATTCTTCCAATTTTAAGTTAATTTTCCTTAAATATTCTTTGATAATTTCATGATTTGACTAGAGTTAACTTGCAAATATCATAATCGTACTCCTTTAAGTGTTAACCTTGGAATAAGTCCATCTTCGGCAATATTTTTCAGGCCATTAAAACGGCTGAAGACGATGTACTTGAGAAAGAGATTATATACGAAGCAAACAACAGCAGTTCTAACAGGGCAACTCTTCAGTTGGATAAGGCTAATCTCTAATATAAGCTCAAGGTATAAGAAAATTATTGGCGTCAGAAATCCCATCTTCGGTGGCTCAAAGAAGGGGATGGCAATACTAAATTATTCCATGCCTCGGTCAAGCAAACTCAGAATGTATTTATTCACAAAATTCGGATATTCATGGTAATTTGGTTAATTCCGAGGAAGATATCAGAAGGCAAGCTATAGAATTTTTACAGTGAGCAGCTCACTACTTGTTCTACATCTGATAGTGAGTTGATTTGGCTATTCCATCCATTATAATCGCCGATCGAATGACATGCTCACCGCCCATCCTCTATTGATGAAATTAAGGTTGTTGTGTTTGATCTTTGTGGAGATAGTGCGTGGGTCCGGATGGATTTTCTGGTCACTTCTATAATTTTTGTTGGGAGATAATTGTCAGCATTTTTACTTGGCTATCTCTCGAAGTTCTTCTCTCTCGTTTTGACATGCCTAAGTCCTGGTCTAGCACTCTCTTAGTCATTATCCCGAAACTGATAATATTGTCTCTTTTAAAGATCTCAGGCCCATTAGCCTTTGCAACTTCTGTAACAAGGTGCTTTCTAAGCTGATGTCTGCTCGCTTAGCTCGTGTCCTCCCTTCGATTATTTCGGATAATCAAAGTGCCTTTACTAAAGGTCGTGTGATTCAGGATAATTTACTTCTTGTGCATGAATTGACTCACTCTTTTTCAAAGAAAATTAATGGCTCCAATGTTATCATCAAATTGGATATGGCTAAAGCTTTTGATAGAGTTGATTGGTTCTTTTTGATCAAGGTCATTCGCAATTTTGGATTTAGTGAAGTATTCATTGACATGATTTGGCGGATTATTTCTAATAACTGGTTCTCCATTTTGGTTAATGGATCCTCAATTGGCTTCTTTCATTCTACCCACGGATTGAGACACAAAGACCCCTATCTCCTAGTTTATTTATTATTGCCGGTTCTCTCGGCCTTATTGAATTACAATGTCCGTCCTCCTCACTTTGCCTTCTCGACATCTAGTGGCTGCCCGATTATTTCGAATTTGGCCTTTACGGACGATGTTATCATCTTTTGTAATGGCAATAAGCACTCTCTAATGAAGCACCATAATCTTCTTTCGTCATTTGAAAGTTGTTCTGGCCAAATGATTAACTCTGACAAGAGTTGCTTCATTCTTTCCAGTCGGACCCCTTCTTCCAGAATTGTCTCGATCAAAAGACATTTGGGCTTTAACCATAAACCTTTGCCTGTTACATATTTGGGCTGTCCTATTTTTGAAGGCCGGAAAAAGCAAGCCCTCTTTGATAATCTTATTGAGAAACTTTAGTCTAAGATTAATTCTTGGTATGGCTGTTTCCTCAACCAAGCTGGCAAAATCACCCTTATTAACTCGCTCTTACATTCCATTATTATGTATCAGATTGCTTCCCTTGATCCTCCTACTATGGTCATCAAACATATCAATAAAATCCTTTCTAATTTCTTCTGGGGATCTATTGAAGGAAAAAGCCAAGTCTCATTAGATTGCTTGGTCTAATTGCTGCAGGCCTGTTCATGAAGGTGGCATCGGCATTAGGTCTATTTATGATATTATCAGAGCTTATTCCGTGAATT
The DNA here is from genome assembly GCA_013146195.2 of Codonopsis lanceolata. NCBI lineage: Eukaryota > Viridiplantae > Streptophyta > Magnoliopsida > Asterales > Campanulaceae > Codonopsis > Codonopsis lanceolata. The sequence continues at coordinate 3,172 of JABEVN020002728.1, forward strand.
TATGGTGGAGATTTAGATCTGGCAATAGCCTTTGGGCCCATTTTATGCGGAAAAAATAGTGTTCGCTCTCTCATCCCTCTTTAGCGGCTGGCCGAGGCTCTCATATTTGGTGTCGGATGTGCTCAATTAGAGTTGTTGTTGAGCCTCATATTAGATGGATAATAGAGAAGGGCAATTGTTCTACTTGGTTAGATTACTGGTTACCTGATTGCAACCTAGCCCATCCTCCTTCGTCCTTCTTCCCTCAAATTCGTTATCTGTTTGATGATTCGAACAAGCTTGCTTCGACTGCCCGATTGGCTCTTGGTGATGCCTCTTCTGCCCTAGTTGAGAGTCATGGTTTGACTTTAACAGACAGTCCTGATATCGCTTGCTGGAGTCTTACACCGAAGGGTGGCTTTTCTTTGTCTTCTGCCTGGCATTTACTCCAAGATAAAGCTCCTCTCATTGCTTCGGCTAATTTCATTTGGCACAGGAAGCTACCTCGCCATATAAGCATATTTATGTGGCGATTATGGCAATCTAAATTGCCTATAGATGAAAGTATTATTAAGAAAGGATTCCAACTGGCTTCTCGTTGTTCTTGCTGCCCCATTGGTCACGTGGAAACTTATTCCCATGTGTTCCTTACTAGCCCTATCGCGCTTCAAATTTGGTCGGAGTTTAACACCCTTGGGGCTGTTCAATGCTCTAACTATTCAATTAATTCTATGTGTATGGCTTGGTGGTATTCAAAAGTTAATTCTTCTCTCTATAACATTACTTCTTCTATTATTCTTTGGGAGCTTTGGAAGCATAGAAACTCTGCTCTTTATGATGGAATTCGCTATCCTGCCAAGCTTATTATTGATCGGGTTAAGTCCTCCATTGCTTCCATCATTTCAGATTTGGCTTTGAATAGAATGATTCATTGGGATTCTATCTTCTCCAGCCGCCTTGGTCGTGCTCATACCAAGACTGTTCAGATTATCAATTGGTCCAAACCTGAGATTGATATGATTAAGCTCAACACAGATGGTGCCTGTCGGGGTAATCCGGGTCAGAGTTATGGTGGTGGTATTGTTCGTAATAGTTATGGCCATCTGATCCTTTCTTTCTCTTTCTGTTATGGCGTCTCTTCCAGTTTTAAAGCGGAGTGTCAAGTCCTTATTCAAGGCCTCTCTTGGCTTCGTAGCAATGATTATTCTCGGGCTATCATTGAAATTGATTCGCTAAGTCTTCTGGTTTGCATTCAAGGTTCCTCTAAGCCACCTTGGGATAACATCTATCTTTTGCACAAAATTCTTCATCTTTCTTCTGGAATGGATTTTGTCTTCACTCATGTTTAAAGAGAAGCTAACTCGGTGGCTGATGCTTTGGCTAACTTGGGGGCTGAGTCCAAGCGTGACTCCACTTTTTCTAGCATCGATGATGTCCCTTCCTTTATTTGTGGCCTCATCAACCTGGATAGGATTGGTACTCCGTATGTGCGTATTTCTTAGTTTAGCTTGGAGTTCTTCCTGTATCTCTTTTTCGAGGTTAGGCTCCTCTGTCCTCCCATTTATAAGGGCAAGGCTGGTTGTCCCCTCAAGTTTGTAATTCCTTTTCTATAAATAAAATCTAGCAGGGTGCCGCCCATGTTTCCTAAAAAAAATAAAAAATACTCCTTTAAGTGTTTGTGTTGATTCTCATGATAGATTTATATCTGATCATTACATTACATTAGTTTTATACTTCAGTGGCTAATCGAGCTGCGTATCGATTAGCGTGGCAACTGTGTATAAACTTTGCCTAGTATAGTTTTTATAGGACTTTTCTGACTGTGTTCAATGGCGGAAGACCTCTTCAAGCTTCACCGGAAGACCTGCTCAAAGCCTACAAACGGCAGACCTTGTGTCCACCTGATCTCTCATGACGTGTCCTATCCAGCAATGACTCAATGGATTAATTCAAACTTCACCTGATCATTATTTGAATTAATCTAAGACATTCCCTGACACATCAAGCCACCGAAAGCAACTTTCAGAAAAGCAGGAAGACTTTTCGCCCCGAATGATGAAAGTGGAAAAGCGCATCGCCTCTCCTACTCGCAACAACTCGATCCGACACCTAAATCGCCCACTTTTGAAGATCTCAGAAATCATTCCCTGCTCTAGATATCTGTGAAGACGAAATTCCTTGACTGACAGCCCCATGCATTTAATGCATTCATAAAAGAGCTGTTGAAACCTTCGTCTTCTCCAACGGATCTTTTGAAATGCACCTGCTATAAATACTGCCATTGAAGACTGGAAAAACAACTGTACAGAATCGATCGAACACTTAAAGGATTGCTCTGAAACTCCATAACTCCAAGTCTTACAGCTCAGTGCAATCAAGAGATCCTCAGTAGATCTAGAAGTCCTCGTCAACAACAAGAAGTTGTTCATCAACACTTATTGTTTTAACTTCTTGTTGTTTACATTCATTAACTTTACTTCTGCACGAATTAAATATCTTGTATTTACAGATATTTAATTTCCTAGACCCCAAACACAATTCAATATTTTGTACACGATCCATTAGGGATATTCTTTGTAATTGATCTAGTGGAAAATATAGTGCACTATTTAAATCCAAGGTTGACTGCCTTGGTGGTGGACGTAGCACTTTTTATAGTGTGAACCCTCCCAAAATACTTGTGTTATTTCTTGCTGTTTGTCTGCTATTTGAACTGTTTAATACTTTGATTATCTTTATCTATTTACAGCAGAGCTTAAGTAACTTGTAAAAGGTCTACCGGTAGTCCTTATCGGCAGACCTGGAACAACTACCTTGAAGGTCTTCCGCTACTTCTATCTTTTCAATAGATTGCAAGTACCCTTCAAAGAATTTACTTAAAAGTTTTAAGTGTTTAATAAGATATTCAACCCCCCCCCTTCTAGCTTATTATTGTGCCCATTGGGACCCACAATTGGTATTAGAGCCGTACTCTTTGAAAACAAGTTTTTCCGAGATTAAACTTTTGAGAGATACGATAAAATGGCACAAACACACTATGCTGCCTACATCTAATGCTAACCACGTCCCAATATTGGACGAAGGACACTTTGATGTATGGAAGGATAAAGTAATGAGATTTATGAACTCTATTGACAACAGATTATGGAAATGCTATCGCAGTCAACATGTACCAATGAAGCCAAATCTTCTTGCCTCCATCGCTCGGAATCCTGCAGAAGTTCCTAAAGAAGAATATGAATGGACAGAGGATGATAGAAAACTGGTAGAGCTTGACAGCAAAGCAATCAACATAATCACCAGCTCTCTAGACACAAGCACATACCAACAAGTGATTCGATGTACAACTGCAAAAGAGATGTGGGAAGCTCTTGTGGAATACTTGGAAGGAGACCAAGACACAAGAGATAACAGAAAATATACATACATCCAGCAGTTTGATTCTTTCAAAAAGGATCCTAAGGAAACCTTGAGACAAGCATACGATCGCTTCAGTGAGGTAATAAATAGCTGCTTTTCTCTTGGTAAAACATATGACAAAAAGGAAATGAACATGAGGTTTCTAGGCTCTCTAGGTAGCTTATGGCATGTTAAGACCACGGCTATGAAAGAATCCAAGAACTTAAACGAGATGACTCTTCGTAGTCTCTACGCAAGTTTGAAGGTTTATGAACTTGAAGTAAATCAAGCTCTAGAGCAAGACAAACAGTTCGGAACTGTGTCCTTGCCAGCCATGGTCCAAGAAGAAATCACTGTTGAAAACAAACCTTCCACTTCTTCCTGTGAAAATGATTTTTTATCAGATGAACAATTTGCTATGTTTGTAAAACGTTTTCAAAAATATGCAAAATATGGAAGGAAGAACACACACCAACAACCTTTTAAGAAAAATGGTGAAAGCTCATCTAAGGAAGAGCTTGTGTGTTACAAGCGTAGAAAACTCAGTCATTTTGCCTCAAAATGTCCTAAGCCAAAATTTGAAGCATACCGAAAACCCTCTTTTAGAAAATTTCAAAAACAAAAGGGTATGTTGGCTGAAGACATAGAAGACAAACAGGTTGCTACATGGTTTGAGACTGATTCAAAAGAGGAGGAAGATGATTGTGAGCAAGCTAATATATGCTTAATAGCTCATGATTCAGGTCCTACCTATGACTCTGAAAATGAAGTCGAAGTTTCACCTAGTCCCTTGGATAAAAGTGAAATCAACAATGACAGCTTCAGTAAGGAAGAACTTCTCTAGGATAATCAAGACATGCTTGAAGAATTTAATTCCTTTAGAGTAGCCTATGTTAAACTTGCAAAGAGCGTGAGAAACTTATCTGGCGAGAAATCTCGATGGCGGTGAGATTCAAACTCTCAATAGTCCAACAAGAGAGTATCAAGCGAAGGAAGAAAACAAATTCCTTTGTGACAAAATTGATTGTCTATCGAGCACATCAAAGGACTTGACCTAGAGAAAATTGCCTTACAAAAGACAATTGACTCTGGAGCGCCTCAAGGATGCATTCAAGAAATCCTTTCAAGCCAAAAATCTAGTAATGATAAAGCGGCATAGGATATTCGGATGTGCCCTCTCGACAATCTCTTCGGTCATAGAAAGGTGAATCCTCAGAGGCGCTAATGATATATCTTTCTCTAAGCAGACATTCGGAAATATAGGGAAACAAGGCCTTGGCTATTCAAGTGTTCCTTACGTTTACCCAAAGTTCGAAAGGAAAAGCCAAAATGGTGACGACTCAAATGAGAAACTGAAAAGGTAACGATAGAGAGAGTGAAGTCTGCAACAACAACTATGCTAAGGCAAAGTCTGGCTGGCGGTAGACCTACTAAACCTCTACAGGTAACTATCAAGTTTGTCTATGAAAGAGCAAGGCTCCTTTACTGTTGAAGGTAAACTTAAAGGTATTCTACCAAATCCTCCCGAAAAGGTAATCAACGTAAAAAGCTAAAGCTAAGTCTGATGGTAACCTACCTAGGAAGATTCAAAAGAAACCAATTAAGTCTACCGTCAACAAGCAAGCTGAACCAAGAATGGATGTCAAGAAAAGGAATAATCATAATCACTCTTCAGTTAAAGACACTAACAATTCTCTATGGAATTTCCATTTATGTCATTCTTGCAATTGCCTAGGCCATCTGGCCCCAGAATGCCTGCTAAGGTTCACTCCAAGATCTGAGAGACCTAGTTCTCTCAAGGTCAAGCAAGTATGGGTTCCAAAAGGTTGCTAATCCTTATGACCCAAAAGAAAATAAAGGGGACCTTGTTGCTTTAATTATTTTTCAGGAATGCTTCATGGCTATAGAATCAGAAAACAAAGACATCTGGTACACGGACAAGGTGGCTACTCAAGACACATGGTGGAACAAGTCTTCTTCGTATATAGGCTGAAGCTAAAGGACTTTTTTTTTTAAAGAAATAGGGACGGCACCCTGCAAGAATTTATTAAAAAGAAAAGGAATACAAACGAGAGGGGGACAACCAGCCTTGCCCTTATAAATGGGAGGACAGAGGAGCCTAACCTCGAAAAGGAAATTACAAAAAGGGAACGACAAAAAGAGACAAGCTATTTTCTAAAGCTAAATAGACCAATTTTGTCATTCTGAAGAGCAGCAAGAGAGGACAGGGGCAGAGACCCTTCTTGATCAAAAAAAGTAGAGCATCCAGTATCATGAGCGTGACGAGCCAGACGATCTGCCACCTTATTGCATTCCCGAAAAACATGAGCAATATCAAAACCCTGAAGCAAAGATTTACATTCCAACAATTCATAATTATACAACCAGGGGAATCCTTGAGAGCCTAGAATACTCCGCACAGCCACCAAAGAATCAATTTCTACCATAACATCGGATAAATCCAGAGATCGACAAAGGCGTAAACCATCACAAAGAGCCTTAATTTCAACAAAAGTATTACTGCCTTCCCCATAAAAATTAGAAAAAGCATGGATAAACGATCCATCCTTACTTCTAATAATCCCACCCCCAGAGCAAACACCACCAATAGAAGACCCATCAGTATTTAATTTGAAACTGTGGGAAACTGGACATTCCCATCTCAACCATCTGCCACGCCGAAAAGGAATATTCTGCAAAGGTAAACTACTCATGGAAATAGCAAAAGAATCCTGAACATTACATTTCGATCTTGGAGTAAAAACACTACACATATCTAGAAGGTGACGATGAATATTACTAATAACCCCAGCACCATTGATGTCTGAATTATCGAAAACCTTCTTGCCCCAAGCCTTCCAAATCTCCCAGCAACCAAACATGAAAACACCCAAACAACAAGCCCCGGCCTGATTTCTAACTGAAGATCTGGAACACCACGTCTCGAACAAATGCCGCATGGAAATATATATACTAACTTTCTGGAAAGGACGAGCAAAATGATCCCAAACAGCTCTCGCCATTTCAGAATGAAGGAAGAGGTGCTCGAGAATGCAACTCATGACAGCACACACATTTAGACACAATAGGAATACCTTTAGCATGCAATCGAAGATCCACCGGGATTGGCCCATGAAAGAGCTTCCATATGAAACCGCTCACCTTCATTGGAATCCACTTCTGCCAAATTTTAGAAGCCCAGAGAACTTGATGACCAGGAACTCGCTGATGACTCCAGAAAACCGAGGACCGAAACTGCCCATCCTTCGATAGACTGTATATGAGTTTATCATCCTCCAACTCCTAAAGCCGAACCTTAGAAGCAAAAGGCCGAAGGTGAGCAGGAATTAAAGGTAGAAACGAATTAATATCAGGAATAGCGTCTTTGACCAAAAGCCTTGCATCCACCGGAGTAGGGCCACGTAAGTAGTCGCCACACCAATTATCAATCCAGAAACGCACATCTCCCCGGCCGATAACCCATTGAGCTTGATTCTGAACATCAACCAACACCTTAGCCACAGCTTGCCAAACAATTGGATATGGCTCAATCACTAGAGGAAGTCTCTCCATCAACAAAGTTTCTCTAGTGAGTGGCCTAAAGCACAATCTGTTGAGCATATCCCAATTTTGCGACAAAGGACTGCTATGTCAATTCAACTCCAACCAGTGCCTCATCAAAGATAGTGAATACTGCTCTACAGTACTGACCGGCAATAGACAAGGAAACGTCTATGTCGTGGACTTAAATCTTCTAGGGAGATTCTCAAGCCTTTGCCTAGTAGCTAACAACGTTCGTGACAACAGTTGGCTATGGCACAAGCGTCTCAGTCACCTCAACTTCAAGCACCTCTCCAAGCTCTCAAAAGATGGGCTTGTCAAAGGTCTACCTACGGTGTCTGCCGACCATGACAGAAGTTGTAAACCTTGTCAACTAGGAAAACTTTCCAAGTCTTCCTTCAAAAGAAAGTTTGTTTTGTCAACAAACAGACCTCTTCAACTTCTGCATATGGATCTCTTTGGACCTATCACAACAGCCAGTATTTCTGGAGACAAGTATACACTTGTAGTAGTTGACGACTACTCTCGATTCACTTCGATTGAAACAATGACATCTAAAGATGAAACGTATGATCTAGTCACTGCTCTTTTCAGAAGACTTCAAACTCAACAGCTTGAAGACATTAGTGACATAAGATCAGACAATGGCACTGAATTCAAGAACAATGGTGTAGAAAAGTACTGCGATGACCACAGGATCGGCCACAACTTCTCTGCCGCCGGCACTCCTCAACAAAACGGTGTAGCTGAACGAAAGAACATAACACTGATTGAAGCAGCAAGAACAATGCCGCGAAGCTAAACTTCCGAAGTATTTACGGGCGTAAGCGTCAATCTTGCATGTTTTACCCGCAACGATCCACGGTAAACAAGTTTCATAACAAAACTCCATATGAAATATGGAGAGGAAGATCCCCCAACATAGGATTTCTTAAAATCTTCGGCTGTAAATGTTTTATTATTCATAATGGAAAAGAATATAGAGGAAAATTTGATGCAAAATCGCATTTAAGGAATTTTTCTCGGGTATTCCAAACATTCAAAAGCATTTCGCATTTTCAAGGTAAAACTAATTTAAAAATTTTAGAATACGGCATGTTTCTTTTGATGAATATGACTTGTTAGAGCCTAGAAAGGCTCCGAACGTTGCTAATGATTCTGATAATGATGATACATGTACGAATACAGCATGTACTTCCACTCCTCATCGGAAAACGGCAACTGCAGACCCCTCAAGTACCGCTAACCCTTCACCGGTAGACGACCGGTACCGATTACAACTCTTCTGTTGATCCTGAACCCATCTCTTCTGTTTTACCCCCAAGCACCTTTACAGATCACTCATCCTTCTTGCTCACCAGAAAATGAAAGTTTTGAAGATTCTATGTCTTCGAACTGCATTTTGGTGAATCTCCTTCTCAATCTACCTGCAATTCTTAAGGGAAGAACCCACCGAAGTGATCTTCCTCCAACCATTATTGAAGCAAGAGATCATCCCATTTCTCAAATCATTGGTGATCTCAACACAGGAGTTCGTACGAGAAATAAAGTTCGAGAAGAGACTATGTTTGCTTATGCATTTGTATCTGAACTCGAGCCAAAGAAGATTGATGAAGCTATTGTGGATCATAACTTGATTGAAGCTATGCAAGAAGAGCTGAACCAGTTTGAAAGATGCAAGGTGTGGAGCTTAGTTCAAAGGCCGACTGATCATCCAGTCATCGGCACCAAATGGGTTTTCAGAAACAAAAGAGATGAAGATGGAAATGTCACCAGAAATAAAGCTAGACTGGTCGCACAAGGCTACCGATAGGAAGAAGGAATTGACTTTGATGAAACTTTTGCTCCTGTTGCTAGACTAGAGGCGATCAGACTCGTTCTAGCCTATGCATCGTTCATGGACTTCAAAGTGTATCGATGGATGTAAAGAGTGCCTTTCTCGAATGGTGATCTTCAAGAAACGTATACGTGGAACCTCCGAGGATTTGTCAATTCGACAAACTTGTTCACGTCTACCGACTCAAGAAAGCTCTCTACGGCCTGAAGCAAGCTCCTAGAGCTTGGTATGAAACTCTATCCAAGTTCTTAATAGAACAAGGATTCGTGAGAGAAAGGATAGACACTACTTTATTCATCCTCAATCACAAAGGCCATTCTCTTCTGGTACAAATCTATGTGGACGACATCATCTTCGGATCAACTAACCAAAGCCTGTGTAAAAGATTCGAGAAGCGATGCAAAGAAAGTTCGAGATGAGCATGATGGGGAACTTACCTACTTTCTAGACTGGATACAATGGACTTCCGACGGAATCTTCATCACCAAACCAAATATGCAAAGGAACTAATCAAGAAGTTCGGTCTTGATTCAGCTAAAGGATTCGAAACTCCAATGTCTACCGACTGCCATCTTGACAAAGATGAGAAGGGAAAGCAAGAGAACATGACCAAGTACCGAGGAATCATAGGTTCACTTCTTTACCTTACCGCAAGTAGACGACATTATGTTTCTTTGTTTGTGTTTGTGCAAGATTTCAGGCATATCCAAAGGAGTCACATTTGCTTCTTGCCAAACGTATCATCGAGATATGTTTCAAAAACAACAAATCTAGGCATCCGGTATTCGAAAACAACAATTTCAATCTAGTTGGATACTCGGATGCGATTATGCGACCTACAAAGTGAGCGAAGAAGTACCGATGGGACTTGTCAATTCCTTGGAAATAGACTTGTCTCATGGTCTTGCAAGAAACAAGGATTAGTTGCAAACTCAACCACGTAAGAATCCATTCTTTAGCGCCTATTGCTCTCAACTCCTATGGATGAAGCAACAACTAGTGGACTACAACATCAAGGCGCAAATTGTCCAATCATGTGTGATAACACATCGCAATTCGATCTCCAAAAATCGATGATGCACTCAAAGACAAAGCACATTGATATCCGTTATCACTTCCTCAAAGATCATGTGGAGAAAGGTAACATCAGTTTGGAATATGTTCCAACTTAGCATCAATTGGTGACATTCTCACAAAACCACCGGATGCCACCAAGGTTTGCTTATTTAAGGAGAAATCTTGGTATGATTGATCCTCTTAATTTCAAAGTTTTTGTTAATGTTTCTTTCATACCGGTAGACTTAGTTTTAGGAAGACGTAAGTTCTCCTTTACCGTAAGACTTAAAGGTTAGTATTCTCACTTAGTCTATTTTTTTTTTAAAAAAAAGAGGTTTCTAAAGCAATAAAGGGGGTCAAGGATAAAATTTGGTACTTAAGAAAATATCTTAAGTTCCCGCTTTTAGCACTAAAATTTACTCGCCTTTAAATAGACCTTGAACCGCCTTTTGCAAAACTTTACGGAACCCCTTTGACAAATTATTTCTCTCTCTATTCATACTCTCTCTGTGACGACCCGACCCGAACCCCAATGCGAGATCCCGGATCGCGCCGTCCAAATAATCAAGTTAAACACATAAGCATGCATAAGTAGGGTTTTAAAATTCACGTGGCGCAACATTTCAGACAATTAACAACTCGGCTACACTTGGCCGGTAAAACAACCTGATTTAAACAAGTCATCGGCGACGGAACCCAACAACTACTCCTACAATTAACACATGCTTAATAAACCTCAACGGCCACAACATGCCGGAGACAATAACAGTAATAATACTTTAAACGCGCTTTAGCGGAAGAAACTATGATGAGCCATACACACATATAAACAAGCTCGACTTATAGTCGGCATACCAAAAGATTACAAGTATTAATAATAAGTTACTACAACACAAAAACCCAAGCTAAGTCTACATGACTTGCTTCCCATCGTCCTTTCCAAAATACAAGATTAACCAATTAATGTCCAAAAGAGCAACCTTGCTCACAACGTCCAAGCGAATGCGTGAATCTAGCGTGGAACGTCACCTCGGCTTTGATCTAAGGAAAACAAAGCAAACAAATAGAGTAAGTCGAAAGACTTAGTAAGTTACCAAAATATGCATGTTCATATTATAGCATGATATTTATCACTAATATGGCATGTTATCATCATTTAACACTTAGCACCTTATTCACATAAGTGCGTAAAGTAAATCATACAAGTAGGATATAATAGTCACGGCCGCTTCGTAGCTCCTGCAACACAATTTTGTTACTAGTTCGTGCCATCGATGTTATGTGAATTCATCGACTCATACCGAGAACCTACTCGATTTCAATAGCAAGCCAATGCGGCACTTAACTGATACGGCAAAGGGGCTACTTCCCCACTGCGGCCCACAGTGGAGGGGTGTGTGAAGTCCCAGGTGCGGCGATCCATAGCGAGCACGAATCCCATAATTCGTGAAGGCGATGCATCGTCTCACCCGGACTTTGATAAACAAACCAATTATGCCAGCTGGACTCGATGCAATGCACAAGTAGATATTTACTTGACTTTAAACCAATTAAGGACCGAATCCGACATGAGCGGACTCGTCCGACAAAGTAAGGTGTTAATCTATACCAGAAAACACATCAAGGCAATTAATTGCTCAAACCAATCTTTCATAACAACTTGTCATAACCAATAAAACCAACCTCATACTTGAGTAAACCAACTCAAACGGTGTTCAAACATCGTAGGGATTGAAATTAGGATTTAACATGTTCAATTCTTCCCTAGAGTCGACTCCGTTGAGTCTTTTCACTAAATTCCCAATTTTGGGGAAATTGAAGCTATGTGCTTCATAACCCAACCTAGGTCAATTCTAAGTTCACAAGGGTATAAATTCACTTAAAACCTTCTAATACAATTCATGGTCAACATATAGTCCAATATTAAGGATACAACACTTAACCAATGTCACACATACCAAATAGGCATAATTTAGGGCATTCCCAAATAAATTTCACTTTCATCAACAAACATATTACATTACTTCTAACATGTTCAAGACCTCAATTAATCATAGTGAAAGAGTAATTTCAACATCTAAAGGCAAGAATCAACCTAGACATGCTCCTAGCAAAATTATACATTCAAAATTCGTAGGAAGCAACTATGTGTCCCCATTGACCTCACACATCATAAACTTTGTTTCCTTAGGGTCAATGGGTACTAAAATGAAGAAGAGTAACTTACCTAGCTTGAGTGAAAACTCAAGAGAATCCAAATCTAAACGGTGAAGTCGTTCCTTTCGTTGTCCTCGTCGAGAATCCGAAGTTTGGCGGCGATCTAACGGTGGAATCCTTGGGGATCGGAGGAAGAAGGTGGAGCTAGGGCTCAAAACTTAAGCTCCCAACTCTCTCTCTCTCTAACTTGAAGAAATAGGAAGAACAAATGAAGAGTTTACTGAAGATTTGGCTAAGGATGTGTATTTATACCTCAATTCAAAAGAAGGGCACAAAAGGGATTTCTCAAGTGCAATTAGTGAGTGTTAGGGAGTAATCAAACACTTAATCAAACTAATTTGACTTCTAATTAGTGTTAGGACTTGATTAGGTCTAAGTATGGGTAGTTAGGAAGGGTTTAGAGGGGGTTTAATGGGGGTAGGATAGGCATTTCACGACCTAACTCAAAACAGGGGAAGAAAAATCCCGTAGCTGATCTGCAGTGTGAGGCGGGCGCCTCACCTTCCTCCATGCGGCCGCCTCGGATCCTGGTTCCTCTCCCAAGTTCACCATTTTGAACTTGCTCTCTCGCATTGAGGCGGGCGCCTCACCGGCTCCGCCGCCTCGGCTGCATGTCTAAAACTTGATTCAAACTTGATCTAAATGGTCCCAAACTTTTGGGCAACCATTCTAAGGTCTAACCCTACTCAAAATGAGTCGGAAACACACCCGAACAACTCCCGGAACAAGCTAGGACAAGGCGCGAACCACGCGATTTAATGAACAACGGTTTAAACTCAAATCAAACATCAATCAAACTAGGATATCTTGGGCATGAAAAAGGTTTATTTCAACATGATTAAGACTTGAATAGAAAGCCAAAAACTCAACGAACACTTCGTACGTCGAAATAGAGGCAAATACGAGCAACGAGGGGAATCGCTAAGACCAATTTCAACGCGATTAAACCGGCGATTCTACAAACAAGTTTATGTGATTCTAAACATGTTATGAACTTCTAAAATGATTTATGAATGATTCTAAGACGTTTTATAACTAAGTAAACATGATCGCAATCAACCAAGAAAGCATAAATACAAGCATAGAATGCACGTGCAAGGTTATGGGGCGTTACACTCTCCCCTCCTTTAGGAATTTAGTCCCTAAATTCTTACCAAGTTCGTCGAATAAATGTGGATGCTTCTCGCGCATCTCCGCTTCCGTCTCCCAAGTCGCTTCTTCAATGTTGTGGTTTCTCCAAAGAACTTTAACTAAGGGAATCTTCTTGGTTCGTAGCACTTGCTCTTTGGTATCCAAAATCTTCACGGGCTTTTCGACATAAGACATATCCGGCTCAAACGTGATCTCTTCATACTCAAGTACATGGGTATCATCCTTCAAATACTTTCGCAACATGGAAACATGAAATACATTATGAGTCTCCGAAAGTGAAGGTGGCAATGCAATACGGTACGCTAAGGACCCAACTCTCTCAAGAATCTCGAACGGGCCTATGTACCTCGGTGTAAGCTTCCCTTTCTTACCGAATCTCTTCGTACCTCTCCTCGGTGTCACCTTCAAGAACACGTAGTCACCCACCTGGAACTCAAGATCTCGTCTTCGATTATCCGCATAACTCTTTTGTCGACTTTGAGCGGTGCGCAAACGATCTCTAATCAACTTCACGCTCTCAACCGACTGTTGCACTAACTCGGAACCCCAAAGTTTCGCTTCTCCAACTTCATCCCAACAAATTGGCGATCTACACTTACGTCCATACAAAGCTTCATACGGCGCCATCTGAATACTCGACTGGTAGCTGTTATTATACGCAAACTCGGCTAAAGGTAAGTGAGAATCCCAGCTTCCCTTGAAATCCACGGCACAAGCTCGCAGCATATCCTCCAAAATCTGAATCAATCGCTCGGATTGACCATCCGTTTGCGGATGAAAAGCTGTACTGAAGTCTAATTTGGTCCCCAAAGCCTCCTGCAACGTTTGCCAAAATCTAGATGTGAACCTCGGATCTCTATCGGACACAATACTCACAGGTACGCCATGAAGTCTCACGATCTCCTGGATATACAAAGCTGCCAACTGAGTCAACGAATAAGTGATAGATACCGGAATAAAGTGTGCAGACTTAGTCAATCTGTCGACTATAACCCAAACTGCATTAAAACCTCTCCGCGTGCGCGGTAATCCTGTCACAAAGTCCATAGTAATGAACTCCCATTTCCACTCAGGAATCTCAAGTGGTTGTAGAAGTCCCGCAGGCCTCTGATGCTCAGCCTTAACCTGCTGACAAGTCAAACACCTTGATACATACTCCGCAATTTCTCTCTTCATACCCTTCCACCAAAACTGTCTTTTCAGATCTAAGTACATTTTCGTGCTCCCCGGGTGAATGGTATACCTCGATTTATGAGCCTCATCAAGAACCAACCTCTTCAAGTCATCATTAGAAGGAACGCAAATTCGACCTCGAAATGTCAAAGTACCCTCACTATTAATCGCAAAATCAGGCGATACATTCTCAGCCAACCCATCAATGATTTTCTTCAACTCCGGATCATCCCTTTGCGCTTCTTTAATCTTCCCAAACAAAACTGGTGTAGCACGAACATTTGCGAAGATCACTCCTCTATCAAAAACACTAGGACTCCAATCACGCAAGTCCTCCAACATCTTCCACTCCTTAACCATCATACACGACACGTGAACCTTCCTACTCAAGGCATCCGCTACTACATTCGCCTTCCCCGGATGATACAAGATAGTGCAATCGTGGTCTTTTAGTTTCTCCATCCATCTTCTTTGCCTCATGTTCAACTCCTTTTGGGAAAACAAGTACTTCAAACTTTTGTGGTCGGTGAAGATCTCAAATTTAGCACCATACAAATAGTGTTTCCACTTATGCAACGCGAAAATAATCGCAGCCAACTCCATATCGTGTGTCGGGTAATTCTGCTCATGAATAGACAATTTCCTCGACGCATAGGCGATAACCCTACCATTCTGCATCAAAACGCAACCCAAACCTTCCTTAGAAGCATCGCTATAAATCACAAAATTATCTCCTCCACTAGGCAAAGCCAATATAGGTGCCGACGTCAACCGCTTCTTAAGCTCTTGAAAACTAGCTTCACATTTCTCACTCCAAACAAACGGTACGTTCTTCTGTGTCAATTTCGTCATAGGAGTCACAATCCGAGAAAATCCCTCAATAAATCTCCGGTAATAACCCGCTAGACCCAAGAAACTCCGAACCTCGGTAACCGAACTAGGTCTCTTCCAATTCGTCACCGCTTCAACCTTAGAAGGATCAACGGCTACTCCGGCGCTAGAAATGATATGCCCCAAGAAGGACACCTCCTCAAGCCAAAAGGCACATTTACTAAACTTCGCATAAAGCTGTTTCTCCCGAAGAATCGACAAGACAATCCTCAAGTGTTTCTCATGCTCCTCCCGAGATTTCGAATACACTAAGATGTCATCAATGAAGACTACCACAAAACAATCAAGATAACTATGGAAGACACGGTTCATCAAGTCCATAAACACCGCTGGCGCATTCGTCAACCCAAACGGCATCACCACAAATTCAAAGTGCCCATATCTAGTGCGAAAAACGTCTTCGAATGTCTTCCTCTCTAACCTTCAATTGATAGTAACCCCATCGCAAATCAAGCTTAGAATAGACGATAGACCCTTGCAATTGGTCAAAAAGATCATCAATGTGGGGTAGTGGGTATTTGTTCTTAACGGTCACCTTATTCAATTCGCGATAATCTATGCATAACCGCAAACTCCCATCCTTCTTCTTCACGAATAAGTGCGCCCCAGGCGACACACTCGGTTTAATAAAACCAATCTCAAGGAGTTCCTGCGAGTTTTCAACTCTCTAAGCTCCGCGGGTGCCATCCTATACGGTGCCTTAGAAATCGGTGAAGTCCCCGGAATAAGCTCAATACAAAACTCTAGTTCTCTATCGGGCGGCATAGCATGATCGGTAGAAAACACATCGGGAAACTCACGTACTACCGGGACCTCCTCTAAACTCGGCGAAGACCTCTTCTTATCAACAACGCAGGCAAGATACCCGGTACACCCTTGAGACAACAATTTTCTAGCCCTTAGCGCAGAAATGAAATGCAAGTCACTTGGCTTGATCACCCACAAAAGTAAATTCGAGGCACACCAGGCATATAAAAAGTAACCCTCTTCCTATGGCGGTCAACTATAGCATGATAAGCACATAACCGGTCCATGCCAAGAATCACATCAAAATCACGTATAGGAGAACTACCAAGTCCGCATGCAAAGTGTGGTCACCCACCAAAACATCACAAGATCTAAACACTTGACGAGCATATATTCCCCGGCGGGGTAGACACTTCAAGCAAGTACGGCAAAGATTGAGGCAACACGCAAAGATTCTCAACAAAGTGCGAGAAGCAACATAAGAATCGAAGACCACGGATCTATGAGAATTCGAGCCTTATGATCAAATATAGAAAGAGTACCTCCTATCAGCTGCCGTAGACCCCACGAACCTCGCGTGATCAAGCGCAAACACACGCCACGAACCTTCGGTTTGCCATCCACTCTCTTAGCCCAGTGCATGCCCGGCGCCTCGGTGATTGGCCTTATATTTGGGACAATCTTTCCTCACATGAGTCCGTCTCCACAAATGAAACACTTACCGGTCTTTCCCGACACCTATCATTGTGTGCCTGGCTTAACGAACAAATCATAGTCTCATTACGAGACCCTTGCTTGAGTAGAAGAAGTGTTGTTGCCACAGCTTCCACATGCGTGGCCTACCTTGGCCTCCACCTCTCTATCACGGTTCCCTTGGTATCCTCTTACGCCACCCGAATTATTCCCCGATTAGTGTTCCGAGGTAGTGCATCCGTCGCCAAGCATTACCCCGATTACCCTTGACTCGGTGCTCCTCGATATCTTGCTCAACCTCATAAGCTCTATCAACCGATCCGATGAGTCGGTGAGCTTAAGTGCTAGAATCACGCTTTCCTAAATTCAGTCCTCAATCCCTTAACAAACTTATGTGTTCTCTTACCAGCCTCCGTAGGAATCGAGATACGTGCAATAACGGCTCAACTTCGGTGAACTTCGCAGAATACTCCGCCTACAGTCATGGTACCTTGCTCAAGATTATAGAATTCTTTCTCCCTTTGGTTGCGTACCACATCCGGTACGTATTCCTCCTTAAATTCTCTCTGAAAATTAGCCCAAGTAATAGGGACTTGTTGCATCTCCCAACTTTCCTTCAACACGGTCCACCAATGCTCGGCGGCTCCCTTAAACTTAAATGTCGCTAGCCCGACCTTCTCTCGTATTCACTCCA
>JABEVN020002729.1:0-20560 GCA_013146195.2 Codonopsis lanceolata
TCCTAGAAATAAATTCCTTGACTACATACATGCCGATGTATGGGGGGCCTCTAGCGTGCCCCACTCAAGGTGGCCAAGTATTTTCTATCCATCATTGATGACTTTTCACCTAAAAAGTCCGGGTTTTCTTAATGAGACACAAATCTCGAGTCGTTAGAGAAATTTAAAACTTGGAAAGTTTTTATTGAAAATCAAACAGAAAGAAAAAATCAAAATGCTTAGGACCGATAATGGATTAGAATTTCAGAATCATGAGTTTGATGAACCAAGGTTATTCATGGTATTGGTCGACATAAAATCGTTCATAACCCGCAATGTATCGAAGTCATGAAACGACTCTTTTGGAAAGAGTGAGAGCTATGCTCAATACTGGTCTCTCCAAACATTTTTGGGGGAGAGGGGCCAGAATCTCCATCTATATCATCAATAGGTCCCCTCTCGTGCCTTTTGCATGATAGATGCTCCCAAGCTGGTCTTTTACGGCAAAGAGATTGATATCTCGCATATGAGGGTGTTCGGTTGTGCGATTATGCATGCATCAAAGACATGACAAACTTGAACCTGTGGTCTGTAGTGTGTGTGTTTTTAGTACCCAGGGCGTGTGGAGGGTATAGACTTTGGTTAAAAGAGGAAAATGGTTTTAAGACCATAATTAGTAGGATGTTGTCTCAATGAACTTGAATTTCCTTGCTTGACCTCGGCCACTTATACTGTAACGATTCCCCCTCCCCCGACTCCAATTGGGTGGAGCAACCCCATGTTATTGATGATGTGCCAATCGAAGATGTGGAAATTGATCATGAGAATGTTGAAATTGAACACAATGAAGAGATGAAAATGTAGAGGATGAGCATGTCCCGGAAACTTTAATTACCAATCCTCAGGGACCGACTTAGAGCTGAAGTTAGCATACCATCTAGACTTAATGATTTTCATATGACATCTTTTGTGTTTAGTGTGTTTTGATTCTCTTGACAATTGTGATGAACCTAAATCTTACCATGATGCTTTAAAGTCTTACTCATTACGCTTTAAGTGGTTAAATGCTATGAAAGATGAAATGAACTCGTTGCATGTTAACCAAACATGGACCTTGGTCCCTAAACCTAAAACATGTTCTCTTGTTGCTTGCAATGGTTGTTTAAGGTTAAGGCGAGAATGAGAGTGTTAGATTTAAAGCACGGTTGGTTACTAAAGGATTTACTCAAAAGGAGGGATAGATTACAAAGAAATTTTCCTCCAGGTTGTCAAATTTACTACGGTAAGAGTCATGCTTGCTTTAGTTGCTCGGTTTAATTGGGAATTAAAACAAATGGATGTGAAAAGCGCGATTTTACATGGTGACTTGATTAAAAAATCATGAGACAACGAAGGTTTGTTGATAAGAAATCCCGACTATGTGTGTTTATTGAAAAAATCTTTGTATGGCTTGAAACAATCTCCTAGGATGTGGAACAAGAAGTTTGATATGTGTATGTTGTCTTTAAAATTCACTTTCGTAGCTTTTATGATCATTGCTTGTATTTAAAACCCAACTCTTCTACTCTGTGTTCTATTGATTTATGTTGATGATATGCTAATTATCACTCCTTGTATTAAATCAATTGAAAATGTAAAAATTTCTTAGTGCGAATTTTGACATGAAAGATCTAGGAGATGCTAAAAAGATTTTGGGAATGAGTATTGTTAGGGATAGAAAGAATTCCTATTTCTCTTAATCAAATTTCTTATGTGCAAAAGATTTTGAGTAAATTTAGGATGGAGGATGCTAAACCTGTAGATGTGCCTCTAGGAGGACATTTCATCTTTAGTAAAAATCAGGCCCCCCAAACTGATTTTGATAAAAAAACAAATGGGGAAAGTGTTTTATTCTAATGCGATTGGTTCCATTATGTATCTTATGGTTAGCACTAGACCTGATATAGCCTATGCTATAAGTTGCTTGAGTAGATACATGTCTAACCCAGGTATGCCTCATTGGGAAGCAGTTAAATGGCTTCTTAAATATATTGGTTATTCTGTGAATTATGGCTTGAAATTCTCCAAATGCAATAAAGGTGTTGTATTGAAGGGTTATGTGGATTCTAACTATGCTAATGATAGAGATAGTAGGAAGTCTACTACTTCTTATGTGTTCACTTTATTGTGGTTCGATGTTAGTTGGAAATCTCAATTACAACCCATTGTTGCATTGTCTACTACCGAGTCTGAGTTTGTTGCTATAACTGAAGCTTTGAAAGAAGTGACTTGGTTGAAAGGATTGATAACTGAAATTGGTTTTCTAAAGGAAAAAGTTGTGGTTTATTCTGACAATCAGTTAGGAATTCAACTTTGCGAAAACCCAATTTTTCATGATAGAACGAAACATATCGATGTTCGTTTTCATTACTTGAGAGATTTAATTGAAAAATGTTTTATTTTAATAGAAAAAATTCCATCTCAATATAATCCTGCGGATATGAATATGAAATGCTTACCTGTGTTAAGATTTCAAACATGCTTGAAAATTTTGAATTTTGATACCGGTGGTTGAGTGCATGTTTCGTGTCCCTGTTTCCTTACTTTGTGTTTGGAAAGTGAGCCATGTCCTTTCTATAGTTTTTCTTTGTGAAAATCTGTCTCCCATTCTTGGTTCCTTCTTTGTGTTGGATCAAGTTCGGGATAGGCTATAGTGCACCCCACTTATGTCCATGAGTTCAATGTGATGGTCCCGGTACTTGTTCCTAGGTGGAGATTGTGAGTGTTGGCTTGGCCCAAATGGGCAGCCCACTTTCAAACACCCAACCCAAGACCTAAACCCACTTACCTTCGCTCCCTCCCTTTTGACTTTCGGCTGATGTGGTTATTTTGGGAGAATCTTTGATTTCCCTTTATTTCATCAGCCCCTTTCCTTTGTTGCTCTCTGTCAGCCGCGTCTTCATCCTTGGCTAAATTCTTCGGTTGATTGATTGGTCCTTGGTACACTATATATACTCCCTTCATTCTGCCACTTTGGAAAGATATCACAGTAGCATTACAGAAGGTAACATTATTGCTCCATTGTTACACTAATCTCTCTCTCTCTCTCTCTCTCTCTGCGTCTCTGTTACGAGCCGTGCACGTTTGGTATACACACTGTGTGTGTGAGCTTGAGGTTACTGTGATAGAGAGTTTTGTGAGAGGGGGGTTTCGGGTTGTGGGATTTCTTGTTGGAAGGCTGGGTTGTATACACAGTTGAGTGAAATCCTTGGAAACATTGTCCCTTCGGTAGTGAACTCTTGGGTTGGACTGCTATACTTTGTGTATAGGCAGTGGGGATCTGAGCCTAGGCATTATAAGCCCTAGACAGATTCGTTGAGCCGAGGATACTCATGGCACTAATATTATTATTTATATTGCTTTGTTATAAATTGTTTTTGCAGGTGATACATTGCAATATAGTTTGATATATTAGTGTGTCTTTTTCGACTTTGGTATATTGTAAGTTACTGCCAAAGTCGAAGACGGGTACTTATTCAAAGTCATATTATAATTTGGTGTGGCTCCGGTGTTCGTTTGATTCGGTAAAGTATCCTTATTTTTACGTTACATGAAGAACCTCTCCAACAAGCCCATCTCTCAATTCAAATTCCCCGCCTACATATAAACCAATTCATTGAGAATGAAAGAGCCGGTTTTTTGGGCGCAGTTGTCACTATCGATCCATAACATGTGTCACACCTCAAACTTACCCTAGCTAGGACCCAGTCAGGACGTGAGCTACTGGCTGTTAAATACTACACTTATACAACTAATAAACATAACAATAGGAACTAACTTAAAAGGAACACACTTTATATACACAGAGTCTCCAAAGGACTCCAAAAATGTTTCCAAATGGTAGTATAAAAAAGACAACAAAAGAAGACTACAAATCTTTCTATACAACCCAACTATAAAAGCAATAACCACAAAGAATTCTACCCAAAAGTAAAACCACCTCTAGCACTCTGGCGTTCACTTCTGGCACACTTGTAACGCCCAGGGTTTTCGAGATTTATATAGAGATTTATCAGTAATGATTTAATATTATCTTTACTTCATTTGACATGTCTTTGTTTGACTTCTTAACAATTTTAGTTGGGTTTAATCTTGACCTACTAATGGGTTAAGTGTTCTTTAGAATCTAATAACATAGATACATATTAAGATTTGTTAGTGTAAAGTTGAGTTTGTTAGTTAAATGAAGATTAATTAGTTACTAAGTATCATTAGAACTCCACCAATGGGAGTTAGCCATCATATTAATGAATTAGCTAAAGGAGGACACCTCCTACTTACCTTGTGTTGTAGCTTGCATGTTTTGATTTGCTTAAAAACCATTAAGTTATTGTTTAGGTTGTTATAATTATAAATTCATACATGTTCTAACATATCCTTTTGACAACCTCCTGTAACTCATCTATGGAATACCTTAAGCAGCTAGAAACTGATGACCTTATTTAGTGATAGTTGGCTTTTACCTTTTTTGGTTAAGCACCTCTCCTACTGACACTTTTCATGTTTGTGCCTTCATAGATCTCATATCTCTCATACAAGATCCCTATGATCTTGTAAAAGAGATACTCTTCCAAATTATTGGCACAATTCAAATTCAAACCTGCTTCTAATGGATTGGAAATCTTGATCTCTATAGAAGGACTTTGAAGCAAGAATTGAAGGAACTGAAGCATTGATACTCTCTTATGTAGAATACTCACTAGAAGTGCCTCAGCTAAAATATTAGCTAGATAGTCTTTAGTTGTTTATTCTCTTCTAGTTTTTTGTTTAGACAACCATTGTGTGATTATTTATTTCTTCTACCAAGTCTTTAAAGAATCCTTGATTGTCCCACGAGTGTGATTGCTTTCAACCATATTCCAAAACAATAGTCTTTATTGAACACTGATCCATTAGTGATCACTTAGATTATTAATAATATTAATGTACTTTAAAAATCCAAGTTTGAAAAACTTGGTAGTGGACGTAGCAGTTTACACTGTGAACCACTTTAAATACTTTGTCATTTATTCATCAACTTACATAATTGTTCTAACACTTAAGCAACTCAAATCTACTTAAGTGTCGACTGTCATCATTTACTTAGTTGTTTAATAAATTGTTTTTCAGTTAATTCCCTATACTTGTGATCTTACAA
Source organism: Codonopsis lanceolata (assembly GCA_013146195.2). Classification (NCBI taxonomy): domain Eukaryota; kingdom Viridiplantae; phylum Streptophyta; class Magnoliopsida; order Asterales; family Campanulaceae; genus Codonopsis; species Codonopsis lanceolata. Next base: position 5,156 of record JABEVN020002729.1, read on the forward strand.
AAAGACTTTCAATACTTAACTGTGTCAGCAAGCTGACAAAGAGTAATCAAGTTCATCAGTCGATTGACAAACTATCATCCTGCTGACAAACTTCCTATTTCCGCTGCAGTGTTTGAAGTTTTACAAAACAACTTTTAAAAGGCTTTTCACCCCCCCCCCTCTAGCTTTATTTGTTGCCAACTGGACTTATAATTGGTATAAGAGCATACCTTTTCAAAAATTATAATTTTCCAAGTTTAAAAACTTCAAAGATCGATCATGGCAACCACAAAAGCTTTTCAATCAAACAATGTTACTCAAGTAGCTATTTTTGATGAAGATCACTTTGATATATAGAAAGAAAGGATTACAAGATATATGAACAACATTGATAAGCGGTTGATGAAATGTGTAAGAGGTGGTCCTATCCAACCCATGAAAATAAATACTAAAGTTGGTAAATCTTTTGATGCAGATGATGACAATATAAATCCTCTTGATGTTGCTGTTGAAGAATATGTCCTCAAACCTCAATCTAAATGGGCTGAGGAGGACAAAGCAACTGATGGGCTGGATGCAAGGGATGTTCACATTCTATCAAGTCATGTTTCAGATGAAAACTATAAACAAATATATGAATGTGTTACTGCCAAAGAAATATGGGATGCTCTTGTTCAATATGTTGAAGAAGATCAAAACCCCAAGGACAACAAGCTCAATGATTACATACAAGAGTTTGATGCCTTCAAAAAGGACCCAAAGGAATCTCTGAAGAATTCTTATGATAGAATCTTTGATGTAAGTACTAGATGCTCTTCTCTTGGTAAACTATATAGCATGAAAGATTTAAATATGCGTTTTCTTAGTAGCTTGGGAAGTAGATGGCATGTAGGTCACTGTCATAAAGGAAGCAAGAGACTTGAACAAGACTCATATACGTAGTCTAGTTGCTAGTCTAAAGATTTATGAAAATGAAGTTCACGAAACTCAAGAGCTTGAGAATTTTTTAAAGGTATCTCTCTCAAGCTCAAGAAGAGACACCAAAAACCTCTACATCTCTGTTAGATGATGACTTTGATGAAGATGAATTTGCTGCTTTTGCAAAACAATTTAGAAAGTTTAAATTTTTCAAAAGGAACTTCCAAAAACCTTCCTCAAACTTTCAAAGACCTTCCTCAAGTTTTCAAAAACCTTCCTCAAAGCCTTCAAAGACCTTCTCCCCAAACTTTCAAAAGTCTTACTTCAAAAACAATGAAGAAAAGGACGAGAAAGAAAAATTGTTATGTTTTAATTGTAGAAAACCCGAACTTTTTGTTTCACACTGTCCATCTACCAAAAATGAGTATTACAAAAGAGCTTCCAGAAATTTTGAGAAACAAAAAGGCTTAGTTACTAAAGATCAAAATCTAGCAACATGGATTGAGACATATTCTGAAGATGAATCTGCTGATTTTGTGCAAGAAGCAAATCTTTGTCTTGTTGCAAAATCAGTTGTATATGATTCTGTAAATGATTGTCCTAGTCCCAACTGCTCAAATAAGTCTGATGATGAGCTTCTGAGCTCACCTCTTAAAAATCCTAAGCTGACAAAGGTCATCAAACCTGATCAGTTTGTGGTTAAGAAAATAGGAAATGGTTTCTATGGACAAGGGATCATAAGTCAGCCAGAAAGAAAAGTCAAGTCAACCTCTCAAAGGACTGCTGACATTAAGATAACCAAAAGGTCAATAGGGCAGGAGGAGAAGCCTACTGACATAATTAAGTGTCGATGAACTCTTGGAACAAATGCAAGAAATGTATTCCAAGTTTGACACTCTTAAAAGAATTCATATTTGTTTATCTGGTGACTTCAAAAGAATTTTTGATGACAACTGTGAGCTTCAAAAAATTAATGAGCTTTAAAAAGTACAACAAAATGAAATGCTGCAACTTAAAAGCATCAATGAAAAAACATGAGATTCAAGGAAAAATCTCAGATGCTCAGATTGCTAACCTTGTGGAAAGGAATCTTCAACTGATCAATGTTGTTGATACCTACTCAAAGTCAAAAGCTGCTGTTGAAACCATCATCAGTCAAAAGAAAGATCATAAAGACCAACATGGTCTTGGATACTCAAAAGATGATGGAAGCTGTGAAATCTGACAGTCAAACTATGGACCTAAGATTATGCTAAAAAAGAATAAAAGATCGACTTATAATGTTGTCCATTTTAAATATCCTAAGAATAAGAATCAACTTAAGAAGTCCTTCAACAATAAAGAGAAGCTGAACCATGACAGTTGTTAGCCTTTTGTTCAAAATCCTCACAAACTGTCAACCACTAAAATAGCTGATAAAAATTAGTCTAGCAACCAGCTGACAGAAGATGAGGGATCAGAAGGAAGGTAATTGAAAATTTTAAGCCAATAAAATTTTTAACTACTAAGACCTCCAAGCTGACTCAAGATGAATCAAAGGATTCACCTTAAGTGATTAATAAAACTGGTTATCACAAATGCAAAGTCTACTCTACTTTTGGTCATCAATCTCATGAATGTTTATTTAGATTTAAACCTACTGACAAAGTCAAATTGCCTAAGTTAAGGCAAGTTTGGCTACCAAAGAAAGCTAACCCTTTGGACCCAAAGTTATAAAGGGTACCATGATTTAAATATTCATATTTCAGGTGTGCTTAATGGCAGATGATCAACCAACTGATGTGTGGATATTAGACAGTGGATGCTCTAGACACATGACTGGGTCAGCCAAACTACTTACTGACATTATCACAGCCAAAGGACCCTCAGTCATTTTTGGAGATAACTTAAAAGGAAAAACAATAGGTTATGGATCCATTATTAGAGGATCTGTAAAAATTGACAATGTTTCCTTGGTACAAGGTTTAAAACACAATCTCTTGAGTATTTCACAATTCTGTGATAAATGTCTAAACTGTACTTTCTCTACTACTCACTACTTTATCAAAAATAGCATCACAAATGAAGTTTTACTTATTGGAACAAGAAAAAGAAATGTTTTTGCTATTGATTTACTTTCTTTGGATAACAGTACTCAAATTTGTTTAGTAGCAAATGGTGTTTCAAAAACTTCATAGCTATGGCATAAAATAGTTCACATTTGAACTTTAAATGTCTTTCAAAACTTTCAAAACTTTCAAAAGGAGTTTTAGTGAATTGTTTGCCATCAGTTAGTTTTCCTGCTGACAAGAAATGTAAAGCATGTGCTTTAGACTAAATAACAAAAGCATCTTTTAAACCCAAACCGTGTCTCTCAACCAAAAGAATTCTTGAATTATTGCATATGGATTTGTTTGGTCCTATTTTTACTGTAGGCTTAGGTGGAAGCAGATATACTTTAGTTGTTGTTGATGACTGCTCAAGGTATACATGGGTTGAAATGATACAATCCAAGGATGAAACTTATGATTTGCTTACTGCCCTATTCAGAAATCTTCAAACTCAAAAAAGAATGTGAAATCATAAGTATAAGATCTGACAATGGTACAAAACTCAAAAACCTTAGAATGGACACATACTGTGAAGATCATGGCATTGATCATAACTTTTCAGTTGTCAGAAGACTTCAGCAGAATGATGTTGCTGAAAGGAAAAATAGAACCTTGATTGAAGCAGGAAAAACAATGCTAGCTGAAGTAAAATTGTCAAAGTACTTTTGGGCAGAAGCTGTCAACACTGCTTGCTTCACATAGAACAAATCTTTCATCAATAAGTTTCATGAAAAGACTCCATGTGAATTATGGAGAGGCAGAACACCTAACATAGCTTATTTCAAAAAAATTGGGTGTAAATGCTGATATGATTCTGACCACCAACCAAGAACCAAGATTGTCACAAGCAAGAGAGAGGCATTGGAAGCATGTAGATCAAGGTTCGAGGGTTCATATGAGCATGGATCGAGGTTCAAGGTTTCTAAAATGCATAGAGTATGATTGGAAGATTCAAGAGTTCTATACAAACTTAATTTGTGAATTTATTGGAGATTTAGGTTATTACAATGACTACTCTACATATTCAAACATGTCTTGTGAAGCCTTAGATTTCATGGAAGTTGACTTGAAGATTCGAGAAATGTTCGTTAATGTCATACAATGACTTTGAAGCTTTTAACGCCTAAAGGAAGACTTTAGGGGGCCAAAATGCAACTTTGAAAATTAGGCCTTTACAAAAACCGAGATTTGTAGATTTTTCTTATTTTGGGGGATTTATGTTTCTTAAATAGATTAGGTAACTTACCTAATTGTTGCCTACATTGATTGGGTAAGTTGAGTAGTTTCCTCAGTTGATTTTTTATTTAGTTTCCTAAGTTGATTCTAAGTAGTTTTCTAAGATGATTCTACTTAGGCCTTTCCTTTTACTTTTAGGTTTAGGATTCACAACCCATATAAATAAGGGTTATGGCTTATTGTTTTGAGACAACTTTTTGCTAATTATTGATTAATATAGTTTTTAAGTGTTTTTCAAAACCTCCTTGTTCTCTTTAGAACTTGTGATTATTTGGTGAGAGGCTAAGTAATCGACACCCGAACTTATCAATAGGATATTCATCCCTATTGTGACGTTCTTCCTTATACCAAGGGTTGTGGTCGTCTCAAACGTTGTTTCAAGGTAATATATAACAAGGAGTGCGTTTGGATTGATTCATCAAGTCGCGGTGTTATCTTCCATCTTCATCATTGACGTTTTTCGCTTGCCGTGCTGCATGGTCTTTGATTCCTCCATCGTGAGTACGCGTCTAGGAATCATATCATTTGGTAACAGAGCTAAGTTTCGTTTTCATAATCTATCTTACTTAAATTGTTCTTATTTTTGTTTATCTATTTGTTTCTTTTCTTCCTTCAAACTATGATCATTAATCTTAGTTTGTTCTTTAAAAAATGTGTGTTTTGTTTATTTATTTCAAACCCTAAAACTTCTAGGGTTATAAATTAAAAAAAAAATCTGCTGTTACTATTTATGTCACTGTTCATATGCTGATAAAAAAAAAATTTGCTTTTGTTGTTCACAGTAAGTTTCAAAAAGAAAAAGGGAGAAAACAAGTTTCGACCTAAACAAAAAGGAATCTAAAAATCAACAACAACAAAAAAAAAATTCCTGCTATTACCATTCACTTCGAACAGTCTGAAAAAAAAATTATTATTGAATTATTAGTATTATTCTTTTTGGACAAATCGTTGTCATCTAGATTCTAACGTTAAAAAATTGAATCTTCTTTTTTTAAAAAACTAATCGTTGAGCCAATCATCATTGAAATTCTACTCTTAATTTTCTTTTCTCTATATGTGATTCTTATTGATTAAATTTCTTGGTTTTGCTTGCTTTGTTAATCACTATTTAATTGTTTAGTTCTTTTAGAACTTGGAGGAATTAAAAGTGAGGGAGAGTAGGTAAACACGAGATGAGTGACATTATTGGAGTGATACACGTAAGGGAGAGGGTGTGGTGATTTTTTTTGCTAATAAATTTTCTTGCAGGTACACCATGTCTAAAACAAGTGAGAATGATGTTCCTACCTTTGATATAAGACTTTACATGGATGATGTGGTGAGAGATTTGCATAACACCATGAGGGAGCAAAAGGAGGATCTAATGGAAGAGATTAGGAAGATTCGTAGTGAAAGAAAAAAAACTCAAGAGAAGGAGGTAATAAACCTAATGATGTGCCAAGACGTAGAATAGATGAAAATTTTAATTTTGAGAAATATTAATTAGGAGGATCTTCGATTGCAAATTAAGAACTCAAAATTAAAAGAAGTTGAGGTAAATAAGGGTGACAAAAGTTCTTCTAATTCTTTACAAATAAGTGACGAGAGAGAAAACAATATGGTAGTTAGGAGGATGTTAGAATTGAGAGTTCCAAGTGTTGAAGAGATTGAAAAGGAGAAAATATTCTTTACTAAGTGCAAAGTGCAAGAGCGAGTTTGTGAGGTGATCATTGATGGAAATAGTTGTACTAATGTTGCTAGTGTGACAATGATTGAGAAATTAGGGTTACCTACAACCAAGCATCCTAAACCCTACAAGTTGCAAGGCTTGAATGGAGGAGGTATGTTGAGGGTGAATAAGAAGGTGCTTGTGAAGTTCAAGATTAGAAGATATGAAGATGAGGTGATGTGTGATGTGGTTCCAATACGACAAACTCATTTATTACTAGGGTGACCTTGGCAAGTTGAGAGGAGTGTTAATTATGATGGCAACACAAAAAAGACATTCATTTGTACATAATCAAATAGCCACTAAGCTTGTACCATTGACTCCAACACAAGCTTATGAGAATTTTATGATGTTAAGCTCAATAGCTAGTGAAGAGAGAAAGTCTAGCGAGGAAAAGAAAATAGATAAGCCTTTAAAAAAAGAGATCTTGAGAGAAAATAAAGAGAGTTTTGCTAGAGAGCAAAGTGAAGAGAGTGAGATAGCCAAGAAAAAGGAGAGCTCAAGTGAAAATAATGAGAGTTTGGCTAGAGATAAAAGTAAGTTTTGTGAGATAGCCAAGAAAAAGGAGAGCTTGAGTGAAAACAAGAGTGAGAGGCTGGTTTTAGAGACTAATGAAAGATGTGAGATAACCGGGCAAAAGGAGAGGAAAATTAGTGTGTGCTCTCAAAAGAAAGAATGTGAGAAAGAAAAAGAAAGTCAGGAAAATTTTGATACTTATCAGGTTAATGTTGTATTGCCAAAGTCTATTGCTTCTTTTTCACAAACTTTTCAAGAGGCACCACCAAAAGAAATTGTGAGATTCAAGATGGAATACCAACAAGATAAGGAGATTGTTGTAGGACCTATATTTTCTCAAAGGTATGATCTTAATCTTTCTTGGAAGAATAAGTTGTGTGGTGAATTGTTACATGTTAAGCACCATGACATTTATAATAAGCTCAATAGAGTTGTTGTCAAGTTTGGACAATTGACTAGATTTGTGGACACTTATGTCATGGGTAAAATTGTTAAGCCACCTAAATTATTTCATGTTAAACACCATAACTTAGGTGAGAAATTCAGAATTATTAGAAGTGTTGCTTTGAAAAAAATTGATTAGTCTTGTGAGTGACTTGTTCATAAGAGAGATTGTTAGACCATATGACATGTGCGAAAAGTTTCAATTGCAAAATTTGGTTTGTCACCATGGTTTAAGTGATTGGATGAAATTTAGTAAAAGCATGGCTAATGAATCAAAATCGACATTGCATATTCCTAACCATGTGTATGTAGGTCCATTCATGGATGATACTTAGGTTGATAAGTCATTAGGATTGCATTGTTTATTGAAATTTGAGAGGGAATATCTTAGTTGTGCATTGAATAGAACTAGAATTCATCTTTTTACAAGTCCATTGCATGATGATGGTATGATTGTGAATCTTAATATAGGACATCTTAAGCCATGTCATGAGATAGTAGATGTGTTTCATAACACTTTGATAGGTGTTGAATTGATGAGTTTGCATGGTGTGACTAAATTACCTAATTGTGTGAGTCTTATACGTGAGAACATGCAACATTCTTCTATATTGAGTTATGTTGATGTATGTTTCAAAGAAGATGTTGTTTTCCATGTTATATTATTCTTTCACAAAATTTATGGATTGCATGAGTTACATATGGATTCATGGAAAGAGACAACTCATGTTAAGCATGTTAAACCTTGGAAATGTGATGAAATTTATATTGTTGATGATTATAAGCATGTTTTAACACATAATCTTATTTTTAAGCATAAAGGATGTTTATCCCTGAGATTACACCCTGGTTGTAATTTCTTATCGCTGCATGATTCATTATTGATAAATAAGGGATATGCAAAAGATGAAAGTTTTTAGGTTGATCTTTAAACTTGGTGAAATCAATTATTTGTTTCAAATCGAGGAATTAAGTAAGTTGAGGAGCGAAAGATTTGATTATAGTAGTATCTTGTCTTATATAATCATTTTATTGATTTGCATGATTTATTGTGTATGATTTGGATTGCATAAAGTTGTGATGTTGAGCATGGTTGTGATAAAAAGAAGATTTACTAGGTTAATGTTTAAACTTGGTGATTGTGGTTCTATAAATGATTTTCATGAGGGAACATCGAGTTGTGATAACTTGATGAGTGAAATTATAAACCTTGATGGATTTACTTGTCATGATAAATTTGGATACATGAGTTGGTATGCCATATTGAATTATTGATATTATTATTATTATTGTTATTATTATTGTTATTGATATTATTATTGTTATTGTTATTATTATTATTGTTATAATTATTATTATTGTTATTGTTCTTGTTATTGTTATTGTTCTTGTTCTTGTTATTGTTCTTATTCTTGTTATTAATTATTATTATTATTGTTATTATTATTGTTATTGTTCTTGTTATTGTTATTGTTATTATTGTTATTGTTATTATTGTAATTATTGTTATTGTTATTATTATTGTTGTTATTATTATTATTGTTGTTGTTGTTGTTGTTGTTATTATTATTCTTATTATTGTTCTTGTTATTGTTATTGTTTTTGTTATTGTTATTGTTCTTGTTATTATTATTATTATTGTTATTGTGATACCACTATTGTGATTTTATATCACACTACCCCTTGGTATCACAAAATATATCAAGGGGACTGGCCGAAAGAGGGATTACATATACCAAGGAAAAGTCAATCAAGTAAAAAACCAAGGGACCACAAAAAAGGCAAGAGGAAACCCGTTCCCCAAGTCAAGGGAATGGGCTAGACGGTCACCAACAAAAGAGAATGGGCTAGATATGGTTTGGGCTTGCAATGTAAGAAGGCTGCCTCGCATTTGGGCCTCCAAATTCTAACAGCTATAAGACTCCAACAAGAATGTACAATTGAGTTACTGTGTACTAGGTTTCACTCTGAAAAATTCAGACATAGTTGTCTTTGCTCTAACTTTTTGCAAGAATCTTGAATGTAAAGATTCTAAAGAAGTTGTATTGATCTATTATCAATGGAGATCAGCACTAAGAACGTAATAGATAAAACTGAACATATATGACAAGATTGAAGATTTATCTTGCTTTCTCCACCCAAATCCTTAAACTTTTGGTGAAATGACCTAGTATTTATGGCATCATAGATCATGACAAATTTGCTGAACAAAGGAAAGTGGCATCTTTGGTAACAGCTAGTTCTTTGTCACGAATTCAAGGAGTCATCTCTGCCGAGAGGTTACTATTTTTAGAACAAGGTATCTACTCGAAAGCCGATTTCCGGAAGCATAAACCAAACTACATAACCAAATGACAGCGACCGTTTTATTCGTTTCGCCTTTTATTTCTTCGTATTAGAGCTTACTCTTATAACTGAAAATCTTCTCTGCATCAGATTGTTGCAATGGAAAGCATGGATATTGAAAAGAACGTCTCCAAGGGAGGTGCGAATGGAAAAGGAGGGATTCGAACCATGCCTTTTATTATAGGTGAATTGTTTCGCTTGTATTTCATGTTTTCAATTGGGGTTTAAATGGTGATAGAAATATTATCTCATAATTTGATCTATGTTGTTCGTTTTCTATTTATAGCAAACGAGGCATTTGAAAAGGTTGCGAGTTTTGGGCTTCATGCAAACATGATCTTATATCTTATAAATGAGTATCACTTGAGTAATGCTAGCAGTGCGAAAATCTTGTTCTTGTGGGGAGCTATAACGAACTTCATGCCAACGTTGGGAGCTTTCCTCTCTGATTCTTACTTGGGCCGTTTTGCGTGATTTCATTGGGAAGTATTGTTACCCTAGTTGTAAGTATCCAAAATCTTCTAATACGCAGTGTTACCTCTGCAAGGGGAGAAATATTTTCCTACTTCAAGAAAAAGATTATTCAAAGACTAATAGTTTCTCTGTACCAGCTTAAATATGTGATGACTGAACTATATCATACTCTTTTCATAGGGAATATTAGTGTTGTGGATAACAGCCATACTACCGGGAGCACAACCTCCCAATTGCGATCAGAGTGTCGGAAATTGTGCCAAAGCGAACAATGGCCAACTCGTGCTTCTCTTATCGTCGTTTGCCATTATGTCAATAGGAGCTGGTGGCATTAGGCCATGCTCGTTGGCCTTTGGGGCAGACCAGTTTGACAAACCGGACGACCCAAGAACCCCCAGGATCTTGCAAAGGTTTTTCAGCTGGTATTATGCTTCAATTGGAGTTTCTATCTTGATTTCAGTGACAGTCATAGTCTATATACAAACTGAATTTGGTTGGGTTGTGGGATATGGAGTTCCTGCTGGTCTAATGCTTCTGTCAAGTGTCCTGTTCTTAGTCGGTTCTCCTCTTTATATCAAAATTAAGGCAAACAAGAGCTTGATTACCGATCTTTTCCAAGTTATAGCAGTGGCTTTCAAGAACAAACACCTAGCTTTCCCACCAAAGAATTCAGATGGATGGTATCATTATAACAGCGGCTCCACGCTCGTTTCACCAACAGAAAAACTACGGTACTGTTTCAGGCTATGCCATGGTTCAATAACTGTTAGCTTTTGAGCAACGTACTTTTTTGTACATACATTTTTTTCATTTCAAGCACAGATTTTGATATTTGCTATGGACATAAGGTCCATTATTAGAAGAATTATCACTTGTCGACGTCTTTCAAGCTTGTTTTGATGTCATTGTTATCAACTATGCTTGTATAGCTATAATTGTCCCTAATAGAACGCCAAAACAATACTGTTTCTATGTTATATGGACCGACACAAACCTTTTTAATCTAATCGTATATCAGAATCTTCTCAATGGTTTCGATTCTTCTGATATTGAGATCAGCCTTTATTTTATTCTTTTGTTGCAGATATCAATTATCGATATAAATGCATTGTGTCTCTCTCGTTGTAGGTTCCTGAATAAAGCTTGCATCGTTAGAAGCCCAGAGAAAGACTTGAACCCTAACGGATCAGCGATAAATCAGTGGAACCTATGCACAGTTCAACAAGTGGAAGAACTCAAAGCACTAATCAAAGTACTCCCCATTTGGTCAACAGGCATCATGATAGCCGTAATCATCAACCAACACTCATTTCCGGTGCTCCAAGCTAACTCGATGGACAGACGCCTCTTTGGAAATTTCAAAATCCCAGCAGCCACCTTTAGTGCATTTGGAATCCTGACTTTAACATTATGGGTTGCCTTTTATGATCAAATCTTCATTTCTCAACTATCAAAGTTCACGAAACGGACTCACTTGATTAGTCTTCAACAAAGGATGGGAATCGGCCTTTTCTTGTCGTGTGCGACCACAGCAGTTGCAGCACTTGTGGAGAGAGAGAGACGGAATCGAGCCATTGCTGAAGGATTTGCAAACAACGGGAAAGCAATAGTGAACATGTCGGCATATTGGCTAGTGCCACAACATTGCTTGGCTGGATTAGCCGAGGCTTTCAATGCAATTGGGCAAATAGAGTTTTACTACTCGCAGTTTCCCAAGAGCATGTCTAGTGTTGGAGTGGCTCTCTTTTCGCTTGGAATGGCAGTCGGGAATTTGGTAGCGAGCCTTATCGTGACCATAGTCGACGATTACACGAAAGGGGGAATGAAAGAGAGTTGGGTCGCAAACAATCTCAATAAGGGTCACTATGACTACTACTATTGGATCCTTACCATTTTGTGTGCTGCAAATTTCTTCTACTACCTTGCTTGCAGTTGGGCTTATGGCTGTTGTGAGGAACCAAAGATTTGGAATGAAGGGGATGACATCAAAGAAGAAAATATTGCCAAGTCTCCTGTGTTAAGCATTGCTAGCTCTCCCATTATACATACCATTTGACTTGCTATCTAAGAAATTCAGTTTATATTCCTTAGTTAGTAAATATGCGTAAGGTATGCCTATAATAAACGTACGTTTCTCGTTTATCGTGCTCGAATGTACGTACGTATGAATAGTTAAGAGATTTTAGTTTATATTTAATTTTGTAGCTTTGAAATTGCTTTTTTTTTAACTCTTAGAGCAGCTCCAATGGAGTCATGGCAAAGGTTTAAAATTTGTATAAACCGGTTCATGAATTCTATTCATCATAGTGGAGTATGACAAGACATCAATCGGTTGAAATTCTATAAAGGGTTGATGAGAGCTGATGTAGCACCCACTTTTAATCCAACTAGTCAAGTGTTAGTGTTGCACGTGTTGTTAATTAAATTATATTATAGTATATAGAAGGAGAAAAAAAAAGACTTTCAAGATCTAATAATTAAATAATTTCATTCAACATTTTAGTGACTAGTGACTAAGGGGTATAAATCGGAATAACCGAATCGAATCAGACCAAACCAATTTGATTAAAACGTTGTGTTTTAAAATACTGTATTAAAATACTTTTAAAAAAAAACGATGTATTTTTTACTAACGTTTTAATCAAAACAATCCACTAAGTAAGAACTAATGCATTAGGTCTTGACCAAACCTTTCAAAATCTCGACATGGGATGCCCTAATCCCTATAAACTCTTCAATTGATTATTTGACGTTACTTTCACCAATGTTATACATTAAAAAAATCGAGTAAAATTTCCATTCACCGCTGGTAGTATAATTTTTTTTATACAAGTATCCATTGAACAGTGGCGGATCCACCTTAGTTTTAGGGGTGTCCATGGACACCGCCCAATAAAAAAAATTGGGAGTAGGTTTGTGATATTTGACAATTGGACCCCTCCAAAAAATTTTATTGGACCCCTCCCAAATTCTCTGTAAAAAATATTGTCAAGACGGATTTACGAAATCGAATATCTGATCAATTTTTAAATGATTCTCTTGTATGTTATATCGAAAAAGATATGTTAATGAATGTTGGTGATGATGATGTAATTACATGTTTTCAACGTATAAAAACGCGTAAATGACAAATTGTAATTTCTAATTTTTTTTATGTAATACTCTCTCCGTCCCAAAATATCTGACCTTTTGGGATAATTTTTTGTTCCAAAATAAATGACACTTCTTTTTCTTTTTCTTTTTCCTCCTAAGGGGGGTATGGGAAGGGATCGAACCTGAAACCTTACACTTTGTAAAGCCCCATGTCTACCACTGGGCCACCCTCTTAGGGACAAAAAATAAATAAATGACACTTTATAATTTTCAAAGAACTTTTTTTTTTCCAATTCTACTCATATTTATTGATTTCGTAACCCGTGTTCGACTCTTTGGGCAAAAATATCAAGAGACCACATTAATATTTGGATAGAGGTAATTTAGTCTTTACAATATGTTTCCTTGGTCGGTGTGAAAAGCCCTAAAACGTCATATATTTTGAGACGGATGGAGTAGTTAAAATTTTGGACACCGGTCAACATTATTCCTGAATTCGCCACTGCCATTGAATAATACATATATCAATCATAAAACTTATTTTTATTTTATTAGATTTTGATTAATCACGTATCATCTTTCAAAGTCGCTCTTATAAAATATATATATATAATTATTGCTTTTGCATAATTGAATTTGATTTTCAATTTTTCTCATTAATATCGTGACCGTCTACTTCTCATTAATATCGTGACGTCATCCATGTTGTAAATTTGGACGATTGCAACAAATTTCAAATCTATAAATCTTAAACCACCAATGGGGGCATTATTGGAATATTCGAAATAATAAAGAAGTGTTTTACTTAAATTATTATTTTTCATTATGTGTAATAAATGGAAAATAAGTAACAATTAGTGAATCCAATTAATTTGAGCTAAAATATGTAAATGATTTAGAAAGTATGAAATGTAATTGATCCGGATCAATTTGAGCAATTTAACAGTATTAATTTCAAATATAGGGGTTCCGGTACCAAATAAAAGTTCATCTTACTGTTTAGGGATGTTTTACTTAAAAATTTTAATTTTTAAAATCATGTCTGTAATCTTCAAAGTATTTCAACTTTACGTTTCACAATTAATATAATATATTGGTTATGTTCAATCATTATTGTAATTTTGACCAACTATATTAATATTAGTTATAAATCTCATATTTATTAAATTTTTCAAACATGAATTTTTTTGGTAGAACAGATTACTTCTCATTATCATTGTGACTTCAATTATAGCGGCTACGAAGTACTCCTTATGTTCCTAACAAAGAGTTTATCATATTATTTTGAGATATTTCACATAAAGAGTTCACATAAAAAATTATATCTAACAATTTCCACAATGTTTCAACATTACCTCCATAATTAATATTAATTTATTGTTATGTTCAAATATATTTGTAATTATGATCAACTTTAAAGCTAATTATATACTCCCTCTGTTCCACCGAAATAATCCACGTTTGAAAAGTCTAAAAATTAAGGAATATATAACTAGCATTAGATTTTGTCATAATTACAAATATGCTTGAACATAATCAATAAGTTAATATCAAATGTTTACACTAAAATTGAAAATATATATTGGAAAGGGTATACATTAAAGTGAAATATTCCAAATTAGTATAGCTGAGTCTTTGTCGGTCCGAATAGAGTATCACTTAATTATTAGACTTTTCAAACGTATACTATTTGCGTGAACAAATGGAATACATTATATGGTAGTCTACTTATAATTGCAAACAATAATAGCAATATTAATTTAAATATTATACTCCCTCTGTTTCTGAGAAAAAAAAGGTTTAATTATACTATTTTAAAATATTTCATCTAAGAGTTCATTTAAAAATAATTATATTTATGATCTCCATAATATTTCAACTTTATCTTTCGGTCTCCACATTTAATATTAATAATTTTATTATGCTCAAACATTTTCAATTATGACTAACTTTAATATTATTTATATATCTTTTAATAATTAGATTTTTCAAACATCAATTCTTTGGCTGGATTGGGTGGAAAAGTTGAGAGTATCTAAATTTTGATTCTAATCTAAATGATAGGTGATTGATTAGAGATGGTATAAACATCGTTATCCATCAATTAACTTAGATTGCGAGAGAAAATTTTAGAAAATAAAAATTACACTCCCTCGTCCCAAAATTATGATTCTGTTTTTCTTTTTTATCCGTCTCAAAATAATTATCTTGTTAAAACTTTCGACACTTTTACAATTTTATCCATTCTTTTTCATCTTACTTTAATTATATGTCACATATATATAAACTTTGAAGAAAACTAGATATCAAACAAATATTCATAGTAAATTTGAGACATAGGGAGTAATAATCCCTCATTTTCAAATTATTGTCCTCTTTGACTCCACACACCGTTTGAGAAAAAAATAATTGATTGCATTATAAATATTGGTGAAATGTGTAGTTTCTTTTAATACCATTGAGCATGTGACCGTAGGTAGAAAAAATAAGGGTAAAGTGATAAAAATATTTTCTTAAAAGAGAAAATTTTGATAGAGAACAATTATTTTAGAACGGACGAAAAAATGAAAAAGAAAAGAGGACGATAATTTAGCAGATGGA
>JABEVN020002730.1:0-20547 GCA_013146195.2 Codonopsis lanceolata
AAATTGCCCCCCCTGTCACTAATTTGGTTTTTTTGACTTCTTTTAAACACTTTGGCCACTCTTTTAACTAAACGGTAATTTAACATTCGTTAGTCCAATTTAATTTATTAATTATATTCTTCCTTTCTCCAAAATGATAAGAATATCAAAAGAAGTAAAGATGCTCCTACATGACTATTGAACTTCATTTCTAATATATGTCATCATAATTTCATGATACAAAATTTGCCACCAATTGTTTTGAGGAACTTGTAAGAATAACATTAGCTAGGATTTACAAAACTATCATCGGCTCCCAATGTAGCTTGTATGTAAGCTACACCTGGAAGGTAATCATTGAAAATTAATAACAAATAAAGACTTTAATATCAAAGTAGGAATTAAGCACAAAAGGTTTACTAAACAATCTACAAGCCTTATGTTGTAGATCCAAATTATGGCAAAAAAAGATTTCACTAAATGAGATGAATTGTTTTAAAAATTATATGAAATCACTAAACCAAAAACTCTCACAAGATAACATGTCTTGGAGAACAAAACCCACGTAAACAAATGTAAAAAAAACGTGAGATTAAGCAATCAATTTCTAGAAAATCAATAAAGACAAACAACCGCCAGTTTCAATGTAGCTCTGTATGTTGCTTCTCCAATTGTTGCATCCTGACCGCCTCACTTTCACAAATCGTTTTTCTCGAATACTCTTATAATCTAAATATATTGTTCTTCTATGCTCTCGAACTCTCCGATCTCATCTCTTCGCTTCTCGCCTAGTGCCTTTATATATATGAGGAGGATGCCTACAAATTAGAAACAAACTCCAAGCAAACTAAGGATTGTGAAGTTAGAATTGGTAATCAAATAAACTACCTTAAATCACCGAGTTTATTACCAAACAAATAAGGACTCTTAGACACGTTTTAGGAAAGGAATATTGCCAAGATTTTGTGTCAACAATATTTCTAAACTTTAGGACCAAGAAAACCAAAATACTATAAATATTTTATTTCCAAAAATACACCTAAACTTTAGAACCAAGAAAACCAAAATATTATCAAGATTTTGTTTCCATTTATATACCAAAACTTTATGACCAAGAAATGTTAAAACAAGACCAAAATATGACATGCCTATTTTGCCCTTACAATCTCCCCATTTGTTGAACCTTTCTAGTCAAATCAGATGACAAGTGTTTACTCAACATCAATCAAACCATTTAACCTGCATTGGTTAGTAAATCTCATCTCCTCCTGAATTTGTGTAAGGTATAAAATCATAAATCATTTACTAGCACAAATCAGAATATACCAATGATGCACATAAAAATAAACATGAAAGTTTATGGGAGAAACAATCACAATTATGAATCTACAAAGAATCGATTCATCATCACTCATCAAATAAGAACACTTGACCTCTCCCCTATTCAATCTAGAGAAGAAGGAGAAACATTTTTTAGGGAATTCTCAAAAATCCAAGATTTTGAAAAACACAATTAAATGTTCACCATGACTTGATCACACTCCTAGCAATAACTGAGCACATCATATCTAAATTTAATATCCTCTTAGTTTCCGACAAAAATTAGACGTCCACAAAATATTTTTCAACATGGAAATTTTTTGAAATTGATTGGCATAGTTTTTTTTAGGACAAAATTTCTCCAAACTGATATCCTTACCAACAATGCATGTCCTAAATTTTTATGCCTAAAACATGATTACTAAAAGCTAGGCAAAAGAAAAATGCAATAACACACAAGTGATCAGGGCCGGCCTTGGGCCTAGACCCACTAGGCAGCTGCCTAGGGCCTCCACATTTTCACTCCAAAATAGGGCCCCCAAATTTTAATCCAACTTTGTATATATCATATAGATAAAGGGCCAATTTGTATATTTAAAAGTAAAAGGAAAATAAATACTAAACCTAAATTGGTGATTGTGCACAATCAATCAAATATATATAATATAAACCATTAAAAGTGGCGGCCCTCCCAAGCAAGGAAAACTGGAAATCTGGAATTCAAACTTCAAAGTTGCTGGCGTGCTGCTGTGCTGTCGTGCTGATGGCTGAAGCTTGAAGCAAAATAAAAAAATTTCATAGTTACCAAATTTTTGAAAAGGTAAATCTATAATCCTAATCTCTTTCTTCTAAATTATTTTTATATTTTGTTTTTTCTTGTGTAAACACTAAACAGTAAACTCTAATCTCTATTTGGAAGAAACATTAATCAAGATGTTTATCTAAGTATAAAGTAATTAGCAAATTAGTTGTTAAGGTTTAATTATTTAGGTTTTGCATATTATATTTGCTACTTAGTTTCCAATGAATGATTATTTTATTGAATAATCAATATTTTAATTTTCAGATTTGTTTAATGTTTACCACTGTAATGTTTATTTCCAATAATTTTGTGTATAAATATTTATTTGTTACTTGTTAGTGTGCTATTGTTTATTGATTTAAACTTTTTTCAGGTGTTTGTTTTAATGGCTCCGAAACGAACTTATAAATCTGGATATGAGAAAAGAAAAAAAAAACAAAAAGAAGAACAATTGATTCGATCTCAAACCGGAGCTTTTGATAAGTATTTAATTAAGAACCCACAAGTAGAAGAAGAACAAGAATTGGTAAATGACGAAAAACAAGAATTGGTAAATGAAGAAGGTCAGACACGTAGGGGTGAGAATGAGAATGAAGAACATATAGATGTTGAATCCCATGCCAATGAGAATGAAGATATAAATGAAAATGATCGAATTGAAGAAGTGGGTGAAGAATGTGGACCAATAAATATTGATGATCCGGTAAATTGGGAGAAAATTGGTCAGAACTTTAGAGATTTGTTGGTAGAAAGGGGTCCTCGGAGAGATAACCGACACGAATTTCCTAAGGATGGTGCTGGAAGACATTTTTCTTCCGTGCATTATACTCGAAATCTACCAAATGAAGAGAAATATGATAGAAAGTGGTTAATATACTCTGATGCTTTGGACATGGTGTTTTGTTTTTGATGTAAATTGTTCAAGCAAGATACTCTTAACACTCAATTGACTAATGATGGATGTAAAGATTGGAAAAATCTTGGTCAGAAGCTTAAAAGCCATGAAACTAGCAATGATCACATTTTTTGCATGAATAGTTGGATTGAATTGAAAGCAAGGTTGCAGAAAAAAGAAACAATTGATAAAAATGTTCAAGCACAAATCAACAAAGAGAAAGAACATTGGAGACAACTATTATTAAGGATACTTGCCCTTGTGAAAACTCTAGCAAAAAAGAATTTGGCATTTCGTGGAGATAATGAGAAGGTTTATGAAGAGAACAATGGGAATTTTCTAAGTTTTATTGAAATGATGGCTGAGTATGATCCTATTATACAAGAACACCTTCGACGTATTGAGAGCCGAGAGATTCATTATCATTATCTTGGCCACAAAATTCAAAACGAATTGATACTAATGTTAGGGGGTGAAGTCAAAAGCATGATCATAAAAAAGATCAAAGAGGCTAAATACTATTCGATTATACTTGATTGTACTCCGGATATAAGTCATCAAGAACAAATGTCACTTATAGTAAGATGTGTGGATGTTTCAACACTCCCAACAAAGGTAGTTGAGTTTTTTTTTAGAATTCTTGAGGGTGGATGATACAACAGGTCTTGGCCTTTTCAATGAACTTAAAAGAGTCTTGAACAATTTACAACTTGACATTGATGATATAAGGGGGCAAGGATATGACAATGGGTCTAATATGAGAGGTAAACACAAAGGTGTACAAAATAGACTACTTGAAGTAAACCATAGAGCATTTTACACTCCATGTGGTTGTCATAGTCTTAACCTTGTACTTCGTGATATTGCAATATCATGTACTGATGGTGTATCTTTCTTTGGAGTGGTACAACGAATTTACACAATATTTGCGTCTTCGACAAAGAGATGGAAAATTTTGAAAGACAATGTGAAAGGCCTTACGCTCAAATCGTTGTCGGAAACTCGTTGGGAAAGTCGGGTCGAAAGTGTCAAAGCAATAAGATATCAAGCTCCACAAATAAGAAATGCTTTACATGAGTTGTCAAAAAGTATGGATGATCCAAAAGTGAAGAGTGAAGCTGGGTCTTTAGCAAAACATGAAATGGAGGATTTTGAGTTTCTTTTGGGCATGATTATTTGGCATAACATATTGGCCCAGGTTAATCATGTGAGCAAAATCTTGCAAACAAAAGATATGCATATTGATGTTGCAATAAGGCATTTGAAGGTTCTTATGACGTTTTTTCAGAACTATAGAGAAACTGGATTTGAAAAAGCCATGATTGAAGCCAAAGAACTTGCAACAACAATGAACATTGAGCCAGGATTTCCTACAAGTCGTGTGATTCATCGAAAGAGGCAATTTGATGAGAGTACCAGTGAAGAGGTAAGACATTCTAAAGAAGATTCATTTAAGTTTGATTACTTTCTCTATATAATAGATAAAGGTCTTGTTTCACTTGAGAGTAGGTTTGAACAATTTGCCATCTATGAAAAAACTTTTGGGTTTTTGTTTGATTTGAAGAGGTTAAATTCAGAAGATGATAATAGTTTGAAGATGAATTGCCTCAACCTTGAAGGTTTTCTAAAACATGAGAGTGTTTCTGATATTGATGGAAGAGATTTATTTGCAGAATTAAAGGTCTTGAAAGAAGTTTTGCCAAAAGAGACAAACAAAGCAGTTGAAGTATTGGACTATTTGAAGTTAGTTGAAGGTTGTTTTCCAAATGCATGGATTGCTTACGAATAATGTTGACAATACCGATTCAGCTTGCTACAGAAAAGAAGCTTTTCGAAGTTGAAGTTGATCAAATCTTATCTTCGATCAACCATGTCGGAAGAAAGATTGAACGGGTTGGCTATGATATCAATTGAAACAAAGATGACATCACAACTTGATTATCAAACTTTAATTAGTGATTTTGCAGCTAAGCATGCTCGAAGAGTTATGTTTAAGTGACACGTTTTTATTTATTTTTGAACAATTTCTTTTGATTATTATAGATTTACAAACGAGTTCGATGAAATTTGATAATTTTTAAGTCGTTAATTTTTTTTAGGTTTTTTTTACTTGTATATGTCGGGGCCCCATTTTTTATGTTCGCCTAGAGCCCCCAAAATCTCAGGGCCGGCACTGCAAGTGATAAAGACCAGATCAAAGGGATGTAGTTCCTGATGCATCTGCATTTGGAGATGCATTCATCAATAATAAAATTTTGTATAATTTTTGCAACTTTTCTTTCCTCAAACATACTTCTCTCCCATGAATTTTCTCATAAATAAAATTCATAGGTACTTTATTTCCCTAGGAATATAGCTCTATACTTTATTTCAAGCTTTAAAAGCATATCACTTGGAACCTTCCACACTATTTACCAAGGAAAGCCATTTTGCACATGATCAACCCATGAAATCCAAAGATTCACGGTCCCAAGAGAGAATGACAATAAACCTTGTTCATAGGTTGTTTTTTTCTTTTAGGTAGCTTTCACACTTTTCCAAGGGTATCTATTTTTCTCAAGATCAACCTATGAGAACCAAAGTTCCATAGTACCAAGATGAGATGTTATAACCCTTGTACTTTAGGTAGCTCTCTCCTTTGTGGTCTTCAAACATGCTCAAAAACTAGGAGAGAGAGTGAGAATCATAAACCAATATCACAACTGAATTTGAATGCAATTCCCAAGCAACAACAAAAGACACAAACATGTGAGTCAAATGATCTATAAAGACAAAATGCAATCATGCCTATTTTTTTTCTTTTCTTATAATTAACTAAGTGTAAAATCATATGACACACATACCAAGAGATTTCCTTAGATTGGAACATCTCTTCAAAATCAAGACTCTTAGTAAATATATCAGCCAATCGATTTTTTGTCCCAACATGTTCAATGCAAATAACCTCTTGTTCAACAATGTCTCTAATAAAGTGGTGTCTTATATCAATGTGTTTTGTTCTAGAGTGTTGAACTGGATTTTTTGTCATACTGATTGCACTGGCGTTATCACAATACAAGGTTAACACATCACTGTATAATCCACAATCTTTGATCATTTGGTTCATAAAAGTTTTCTCAACACAGTTCTTTTTTTAACTAAACCAAGAACTCAAATTATTTTTTGAAAATTGATCAAGCTCTTCTCGCATAGCATTGATCCAACAGTCATCTTTTAAGGCTTCATTCACATTTTTTGGTTTAATAGTAGACACATAGTATGATGCATGAAAATCTTCACATTCAAGAGAGGATAAGCAAGCTAATTTCCTATAGTCAACCTTACCTTTCTTCTTAGTAAACTTAACATCATGTACATTACCTATCACTTGATAAGAAAGATGAATTTTCTGAATAAAACTGAAAATATCTTGGCTGCGATCAGTCACACTAAAATGTGTTTCAGGTTGTTCAATTTTTGTTTCAGCATCCTCAGAATTTCTGATCAATGTAGCTTCCGGTGCAACTTGTGATGCAGCTGCATCTCGAACTACATTCGGAACTACATCCTGAATCACATCCACATAATTTTCAAAACTTGCAGAATCTGTATTTTCTGGAGCTGGAATAGTGTCTAAATATCCAACAGCTGCAGAATTTGAAACTTGTGCATTTGTCTCAAGATCACCAAAAACTATCAAACCTTTTTTACGCAAAGTATTAAAACATTGATTAGTAAAATGACCAAACACTTGACAAGCCCTACATCAAATGAAATCAATATTTTTATCACTTGATGTAGACTGTTTAGCAAAAGAGTTGGTAAAAGATTTTTCAGAGGTTTGGAAGGAGTCTTCTTTGGGAACAAATTTAATATACTCATGTTTGAAAGCAGTTTTGGAGTTTGAAGATGGAGATCTATTTTTTTATTTGGCTTTCAAAATATTTTTAAACTTGGTTGTTAATAGAGTCATTGTCTCTTCATCAAAATCAAATTTCTCAACATTTCAATTTGAGTAATTCGCATTTTTTAATGTAAGAGGACGAACAAAATTCTCATATTGGGAATTCATCATGGCTACAACCAGAATCTTCTCTTAATTAGTGACGTCAAGAGGAGGCTCTGATACCAATTGTAAGAATAACAATAGCTAGGATTCACAAAACTGTCAATGCAGTTCCCAATGTAGCTTGTACAGAAGCTACACTGAAAGGTGCATTGGTCAGAAAATTAATAACAGCGGAAGACTTTAATATCAAAGCAGAAATTAGGCATAAAGGTTTATCAAACAATCTACAAGCCTTATGCTTGTAGATCCAGCCTTACGACCAAAAAGATTTCACTAAGTGAGATGAATTGTTTTACAAAAATTATGTGAAATCACTAAACCAAAAACTCTCAGAAGACAACACGTCTTGGAGAACAAAACCCCCAGAAACAAAGGTAAAGAAAACGTGGGATTAAAAAATCAACTTCTTAGAAAATGTAGGAAGACAAACAACTAGCAGTTTCAATGTAGCTCGCATGTTGCTTCTCCGATTCTTTGCATCCAGAATCGCATTCACTTTCAGCAAATCTGGTTTTTCTGAATACTCTCTTATGATCTGAATATACTGCTATTCTATTCTCTGCACTCTCTCTGCGATTCTTGTATCTTGTGCCTCTACCCGTGCCCTTATATATATGAGGAGGATGCCTACAAATTAGGAAACAAACTCCAAGCGAACTAAGGATTGTGAGTTATAATTGGTAATCAAATAAACTACCTTAAATTACCAGATTTTATTACCAAACAAATAAGGAGTCTTAGACACGTTTTTAGGAAAGGAATATTGCCAAGATTTTGTGTCAAAAAATATTATTAAACTTGAGGACCAAGAAAACTAAAATATTATCAAGATTTTGTTTCCATTTATATACCAAAACTTTAGGACCAAGAAAGGTTAAAACAAGACCAAAATAGAACATGCGTATTTTGCTCTTACCAAGGTTCTAAAAATCGTTAGGCGGCCACTAGGCGGCACACTAACGCCTAGCGCCTAGGGGACTAGGCGGGGCGTAATCGGGGCCTAGGCGGAGCCTAGAAGACATAATTACAATTTTTTTTTGATAATTTACATCAAAGATCAAACACATTGAATACAATTTTTTTTATTTTAATATTTGTCATTTTATCAAACACTTGTCTATATTTGTAAAATGAACAAAAATATACAAACCTACCATTAATCTCAATTCTCAACAATCCCAAAGTAATAAACCAGTTAAGTTTAGAACTAAAAACAAAAAAGATTTTACTCCTGTTTGCCCCCCATTACCTCCCTTTCTACCTCACCATTAATACAACCTCTCATTCCTTCTCCAATTCGCCCCCCTTCCTTCCCCGGTCACCGCATGCCACAAAATCAAAGCTATAAAAATAAATTAAGGTCGGCGAGGTTTGGCGTAGACGCCGACTTGGTCGATTAGACGGCAATTAAGAAAGTCGCGGCGGTAGAGAGGGGCCTAGCGCCTAAGCGAGGAATTTTAGAATACTGGCCCTTACAGAACTTCTTCTCATTTTCTTTTGAATTAATTAACATGAGGATGCATCACACTCAAAGCAACAACCTCACCTCAAGCTACCATAAATAATTAATTTTCCACCAATTGTTTTAAAACGCAGCGTTTTAAAAATGTACAACGTATTAAAATACTTCAATTTGAAGTATTCTAAAATTATGTTGCGTTTACAACTACTCTATTTATAAAAAATAGCGTTTTGAAATAATTTTTTAAACGTGTTTACACAAAAATAAAACTGCATTTTGAAAATGTTGCGCTTTAGAAACGCTGTATTTTGAAAAAGCTGCGTTTTCAAAACGTTGCACCAAACCAATCCTAAATAGCTCCACATACAAGAATTATAAAACCATTGCTCCGGTTATTTTCATTGTCGATGTCACTAGCGAGGTTGTCTCTAGTATAAGCACTGCAAGCCATCATCATTTCATCGTGATATTCAACTTCAAATATTAAATGAAATTAGTGAAGCACAAAAACAATCTAAACTGATATTCAAAAGCAACCTTGACAAACCGAGAAATGACATCATTCTGATCGTCCATTATTTTCAAAGTTGTACCTACACAATAAGGGAATATATATGTCCGTGTGTTTTAACTCTCTAAAGTAGAACAATAAAAAGTGAATCGAGAGCATTTTTCCTATTTGGGTTTTGCACTTAAGCTACAAAGTAACAATCTTTATGTTAATTTTGAATCTATTTTCAGTACAAAACCAAAAAACGCATAAACATACCCATGAAAGAATGTTTTAACTTTTAATTCTCTAAAATAGAACAATAAAAGGTGAAATTGAATGGTTTTGTCTTTGAAAAGAGAGGAGTTCTTTATGACTGAATTAAAGTTTCAAGGCATGATAGGTGTTTTGATGGATACATTTTACTTTCCATTTTTATCAACATGATTTAAGCGGGAAATTGTTATATTTGATGTAATAGAATTAGGCCTGTTAATGGATCGGATTTTGGTCTGAATCCGATCCAAAAGTTCATATTGTTAACAACACTGATATTTGGAACAGAAGAAAAACAGATGATCTATTCTGAAAATTGCACTTACTTACATTCATGACATGCCTTTAAATAGGCACTACACTAACTAACCATGAAATAAAATAGGAACAACCAACAGCCTCCTATAGACTCGGAAAAACAAAAAAACTGAGCTTAACAACTACCTAAAGACTAGGACAACTTGAATTAGCAACTATGACCACAAAAGTGGGATAACAAAGCATTTATTATTTTATTTCTAACAATCCCTCTCTTAAACTGAAAGTTCAAACTTCAGTTTACTTCAGCTCCATCAGATTGTATTCTCCAAAGTGCAAACTCCCATTGACCTTCTCAGATTTTTGAAGGAAGGAAATTTGAGAGGTTTAGTCAATATGTCTGCTAGCTGCTCTTCACTTCTGCAATATTGCAAGGCAATCGTTCCATCACCGTGAAGATCTCTTAAAAAATAATACCTTACATCGATATGTTTGCTTCTTCCATGTAACACGGGGTTCTTTTAGAGCTTGATGGCTGAACTGTTATCACAGAAAATTGTAGTAGCTCGCTCCTGCTTGAAATATAGTTCTTCAAGTATTTTCCTCAGCCATATAGCTTGACAAGCACACGCTATTGCAGCAACAAACTCAGCTTCTGTAGTTGACAAGGTGACAATTGGTTGCTTCTTGGATGACCATGAAACAGCCCTTGTGCCAACCATGAAAACGTAACCTGAAGTGCTCTTTCCATCATCTGAACTTCCTGCATAATCACTATCAGTAAACCCAATTAAATCTGAATTTTCTCCCTTCTTGTAGAACAGTCCAAAATTCTTGGTTCCTTGCAAGTAACGAAGGATTCTCTTGGCAGCTAACATATGCATCTCTGTTGGATTTTCCATATATCTGCTTATAAGGCTCACAGAATGCATTATGTCTGGTCTTGTTGTAGTTAAATACATCAAGCTCCCCACAATTTGCTTATAAAGTGTGTTGTCTACTTTCTTTCCCTCATGATTCTTGTTGAGCTTTAAACCAAATTCAGTTGGAGGACTGACAGAATTGCAAATATTCATACAAAACCTATTCAAGATGTCATGCACATACTTCTTTTGAGATATAAAAACTCCATCTGTAGATTGCATTACTTCGATACCCAAAAAATAATGCATCTTACCAAGGTCAGACATTTCAAATTCAACCATCATAGAATTTTTAAACTTTTCAAACATGACACTATCATTTCTGGTGTAAATCAGATCATCCACATATAAACAAACAATGAGAAATTTACCTCCATCTTCAGTCTTTGTATAAAGTGTATGCTCATATGGACATTTTTTAAACCCCTCCTTAGAAAAATAAGCATCTATACGACTATACCAAGCGCGTGGAGCTTGTTTTAGCCCGTATAATGCCTTTTTAAGTTTATAAACCTTATCCTTACTTCCATACTTCACATAACCAGCAGGTTGATCTACAAATACCTGTTCCTCAAGATCACCATGTAAAAAAGCTGATTTCACATCCAATTGATGGATAGGCCATGAATGTTGTGCTGCCAATGCAATCACCAGCCTGATAGTATCATGTCTTGCAATAGGAGCAAAGACTTCTTTATAATCCACCCCAAACTCTTGTTTATAGCCTTTAGCTACTAAGCGCGCTTTGTACTTGTCAATTTCCCCATTTTCCTTCAATTTCGTCTTGTACACCCACTTGACGCCTATTGTTTTTTTTCCTTTTGGAAGATCAGTTAATTCCCAAGTGTTGTTCCGAACAATAGCTGCAATTTCTTCATCCATCGCCTTACGCCATTTTGGTTCTTTGATAGCCTCTTCAAAAACTGTAGGATCACAATCGGAAAACAGGGCAAAATGTATAAGTGGATCCTCAGATTGGTCAAGTCCAGTTACCTCATAATCAGCCATTCATGCAAGTCTTATTCGAGCGCGTTGAGATCTTTGTATTCCATCTACTTCTTGCGCAATTGGGCTTTGAGGAGGTGATTGAATATCTTTTGGCTCTTGCACATTCACCATGGGCTGCTGGACATTTTCATCATCATCAAAGTCTGCTGGAATATGTTCTTTTATTCCATCTTCATTCCATTTCCAGGTTCCATCTTCATCAAAAACAACATCACGGCTAATGACAATTTTCTTAGTGATAGGATTGTACAGCTTATAAGCTTTTGATTGATCACTAACACCAAGAAAAATGCATTTTTCTCCCTTATCATCTAGCTTTGTCCTTCTCTGGTCTGGAATATAAGCATATGCAATGCATCCAAAAACTTTAAAATGATCTACTGTTGGTCTTTGTCCGCTCCATGCTTCCTCCCGATCCGGTGTCATATTCTGAACAGCAAGTGTAGGACCCCTATTCAGTATGTGAATTATCCAATTTACAGCTTCAGGCCAAAAACTTTGTGGAACTCTACTCCTTGCCAAAATGCTTC
Source organism: Codonopsis lanceolata (assembly GCA_013146195.2). Lineage (NCBI taxonomy): Eukaryota > Viridiplantae > Streptophyta > Magnoliopsida > Asterales > Campanulaceae > Codonopsis > Codonopsis lanceolata. The sequence goes on from JABEVN020002730.1 coordinate 11,992, forward strand.
TCACCATATTTATTATTGTCTGATTCTTCCGCTCGCATACACCATTTTGCTGGGGTGTATAAGCTACTGTGAGTTGTCTCTTAATTCCCTGAGCTTTACAAAAATCAGTAAATTCTTGTGAGTTATACTCTCCACCCTGATTAGTACGCAAAATTTTTATATGGCTGCCAACTTCTGTTTCTACCAGCACTTTGAAATTTTTAAAGACTGCAAAGGCCTCTGATTTTCTGTGCAAGAAATAAACCCATGTTTTTCGAGTAAAATCATCAATGAATGTAATTAAGTATCTTTTACCTCCATTGGAACATGGTTTTATTGGCCCACAGAGATCAGAATGAACAAGCTCTAATGTCTTTGTTGCTCTCCATGATTTTCCGCGAGGAAATGGCTTACGGTGTTGTTTACCAACAACACATTCTTCACAAACTTCGGTAGGAGCTGTAATTGGAGGAAGACCACTGGCCATGTTCTTCTGTTGTAGCAACTTCAGCCCTCCAAAATTTAGATGGCCATATCGAAAGTGCCATAGCCATGCTTCATCCTTTAGTTTCACTGAAAAACATGAATGATTAGTGTTATCAAGGTGAAGTGGAAACATGCGGTTTGCTGTCATATGGACTTCAGCAATTAAGCCCAATTTCCCGTCTTCAATCCGACACACTCCATCTTTAATGGAGATTTCATATCCCTTTTCTTGAAGCTGACCAATACTGAGCAAGTTTGTTTTCAAATCTGGAACAAGCAAGACATTAGAGATAGGTTTTATAACATTGTCCTTGGTTTTGATTAATATTTTTCCTTTTCCCATAACAGAGACTCTAGAATTGTCACCAAACTTTACACTATCACGATGGGATTCATCAAGATCAGAGAATGCAGACCTATCTCCACACATATGATTGCTACAACCTGTATCTAAATACCATAAATTTTTATGAGTTACCTCCTTTTGGTCACAGGCCATCAATAGTGATACTTCCTCTTCCTCTTCCTCTTCCTTTCCATCTCTTTCTACAAGATTGGATTTCTCACCTTGTTCTATCGGCACCTTGGTTGGCCATTCTGATTGGTAATGGCCATACCCATGACATTTGTAACATTGGATACTGGACTTGTTTGAGGATTGTGATCTGTAATTAGTTGAATAATATCCCCCTCATGCTCGTCCTCTTCCTCTTCCTTGAAATTGATTTCCTTGGTGCTGATGTTGTTGTTGGTTGCCACAATCATTGCTTCCTCGGCCTGTACTTCTACCTCTACCTCTGCCTCGTACTCCGTATCTTGGTGATGAATAATTTCCTGTTGAAGCCTTCAATGCTTGCTCCTCTTTCTCTTGCTTGTTGATTTTTCGTTCATGAACTAGCAAAGAACTTTGCAATTCATCAATTGAAAGTTCCTCAATTTCATTTGCTTCCTCAATAGAGCAGACAACAAAATTGAATTTTGATGTCATTGATCGAAGAATTTTCTCAATGATAGTTATGTCCTCTGTCTTGTCACCATGGATCCGCATCTTATTAACAGTTGCCATCGTCCTTGAAAAATAGTCTGTCACCGTTTCTTCTGATTCCATGTGCAGTACTTCGAACTCCGAGCGAAGTGTTTAAAGCTGCTGCCTCTTCGCCCTTGTGGAACCTTGATACTTCTTCTTCATGGAGTCCCAAATCTGCTTGGAGCTTTCTTTGCTAAGAATTGTCTCCAAGATTGTTCGATCAATTGCTTGAAAAAGATAATTCTTAGCCTTGAGATCTTTCAGCTTTAATGCTTCCAGCTCCACTCTCTGCGTCTCTGATAACGTTGCTCCTGCTGCTGGAACTGCTATTCCAGTTTCAACAACCTGCCAGTATTCTTTCGACCTCAAAAAATTCTCCATTAGCATGCTCCGATGATCATAGTGACCATCAAAGCGGGGAATCGTTGGTTGCACGAAGTTGTCGGTGGCCATCGTGATTTCCTGCTACTGCTGCAACTTGAATTTTCCCTCACCAACTCAACTCACTTTTGGCTCTGATACCACTGTTAACGACACTGATATTTGGAACAGAAGAAAAACAGATGATCTATTCTGAAAATTGCACTTACTTACATTCATGACATGCCTTTAAATAGGCACTACACTAACTAACCATGAAATAAAATAGGAACGACCAACAGCCTCCTATAGACTCGGAAAAACAAAAAAAAACTGAGCTTAACAACTACCTAAAGACTATGACAACTTGAATTAGCAACTATGACCACAAAAGTGGGATAACAAAGCATTTATTATTTTATTTCATATATGGATTTGTATAATGGTCCAATAACCTGACTCCGATAATTTATTTATTAACGGATTAGATATGAATTTAGCTACATCCGATCCGTTAAGGATCCGATCCGATCTGAAAATAACATATTTGTTATTATACATATACATAGTATACACAATTATATATGTATGTTGTTTTTTGATCTTCCTAATTTTCATATTCTAATTGTTTTTTATTCATATTGATGCGTCCAAGAAATCTGGACCCACTAGACAAGCCCAATCTGAACACCTGGCTTTCAACGTGTTCTTGAATCCTCAAAACCCACCTCTGCAATGTAAATGATCAAACGTAAACTGGGCAGGGGCACTCCCTGCAAAGGCCCTCCGGCGTGTGAATTGGTACCAAGGAGTCAATAATTCAACAGAGTTTAGGCTAGAGAATAAGATTGCGCATACCATTTGTTACCGTTTGCCCTGCTTTTATATCTACCGGAAGACATAACTGTCAATAACTGCCATTAACTGCCCATGAATGCCATTAATTGCCCATGATCTTCATGGCCCTTAATGGTGGGTATAATAACTAACCCACTAATGGAAATGCACCAACTGGAGGATTTCCCGGACGTAACCGTCCTCAGCTTTAATAACCAGTTTTACTCGAAGGTAAATGTCCTCGACTAATGTCGATTCTTTCACAGACGAACATAATAAATCATACTCGCTCCTCGGCCTTGCTCGCGATTAAGCCCCCTTGTGAGGGTATCTTGATACAACTTCGACAACTTGCTACTCGCCTCGGTGTCATTGATTTACCTTGCACGTGATTCCGAATCTTGGGCCTATTGGGCCAGTTAGCTCAGTAGCCCCCTACTCCTTGCTTCACCGAGTATTCATGCTCGTGGCGAGGAGGAGCTCCAGAAGTTCAAAAAACACTTTTCCAGGATCATTGATTCCTTCGCTCCCAATAACTTTAAAGCCAAAATTTAAATGCCGCACGATTGCCCGTAAACTTTTTCTATTTTTAGAATCACGTGTGCCCAAGGAATGTAGGCCGGCCGCCGGCAAATCGGCCCTATGAAAGGAACAGATTTCGTTTTTCCAGCGACGTATTAAATGCTTCGCCGTCACTTCATTTCGGTGTTCGGTATTGGGCCTCAATGATGAAACTTTTATTAACCGGCGGTTTCCTTTAAAAGCAAGAAACCACTTCCATTCCAAACTTTCCCATTCTCAAATTCTCGAGTATTGCAACCAAAAACCGATTCTTCCGTCTTCAACCATGAAGGCTCTTGGCTCAAGCCGAATCTTCATCTACCCCACAACTCCAAGCACTCTTACACTTGAGGTATTCTTCCTTCGCTTTTCTTTGCTTATTTTACTTTGATTTGCGTCTTCACACGGTTTAACCTGTCAAATCCGAAATCTCAATGCCCCATTTCTTTGTCGAAACTTTCTTTGAATTCCATGCCTTTGATGTTCTCACCAAACTCCTTCCATCCCCAAAACTACCTTCACCCGAGAAATCGAAATGCTAACCGGTGCCCGCGGATTCATTGGTTTACTGGATAAACCCTAGCTTGCCACGAGTTTTCAATTAATTTTCCTTTTTTCCCTCAAGCAGGGGTTTAACCCGTGTTCTCGATGCTGCGTAGGATGTCTTCGGCGGTAGAACGCCTCAGAGATCGAAGGTCGAGCTTATGATCATGGAGCTCCCTCGAGAGGGCAGAGCAGTTGAATCCTCTGCTTCCCCTCCAGGCTCTGAAGCAAGCGAACGAGAGTTCCCCACTTGTTCGACGGAGGCCTTCCCGATCACTCCCTCGCAATGTCGAGCAAGCTATCGAAAATCCCACGAATTTTACCAATCCAACCGACCAAGACCGAGGCCACAAAGCCTCGACCTTGCCGCGCCTTTCATTTCTTGGGATGACTTACGGTGAGGATGAGGTATCAACTGGTTTTATTCCACAGGTATGGACCCAAAGAATTATCGAGTTAAGGCCTTCGACTTGGACCTTGATGGCCGGGTCACAACTTTCAAGGAGACCGGATGGTCTTCTATTTTGATTTCTTCCTAGTCGGTCTCCGCTTACCTTTAGACCCCTTCTTCGCTGAGTTCCTTATTGTGAACAACGCCCTTCCCTGTAACTTAACCTTAACCACAGTTAGGTTTTTAATTTCATATATCGTAGCCTGTAGACTTCTCAGTTTTGAGCCGAGCATGGAACTCTTCCGAAAATTCTTTCCTTTTTCCATTGATAAGAAAACCGGGCGTATCTCAGTCGCTCAAACTCCCAATTACTTTAAACTTCTCTCGAAAACCCAAACAAAGTGGATGCCTGATCACGAAACCCTGGCGATAGAATCTCGTGTAGGCCGGCCTTTGCCCCTTATCTCAATAACTTAGCCATTGCCAAATATGATAAACAAGCCTTCCCAGAGAACCCCTTCGCGAGAGCTTTAAAACTTCTGGAGTAAAAGATGGAAAGCAAGGGCAAGGCGGGTCCGGATTGGACTGCCTTAACTTCTGATCTCCCTACATTACGCCGAGCTGCAATTCTATCCTGGCCAGTACAAGGCTGCGAACCACAAACCACCCTGGATCCCGAGGTACCCCATCCGTTTTGGGGAAACTGTCACGGTGGAAACTTTCCAAGTGAATGTCCGAGATGCCTTCAACTCGGAAGAAACTGCACCCCTGCTTTCTCCCTATCTGGTTTGCATAACTTTTTCTTTTGTCTTGCCATCATTGATTCCTGCTTTCTTCTTAACAAAGTTATTTATTTCACGTACATGAGGCAAATGGAGGATTCGAACCGCCGCAAGCGATGCGAAGAGGCTCGTGAGCAGAATACCCAAATGGTCGGACAACCACCCAGGCCGACTCCCAACAATCCCACCGCCAACGCGGTCGAGGAAATAACCGAGCTAACTCCGGCGAAGCCAAACAAAGCCACTTTCACACCAAAATTTCCAACAACTTTGCCGACCAAACTCCCAAGCAATACATCAAGCTCGGCAACAACCACAACAACAACCACAACAGCAACAACAATCACATCAGCAACAACAACCTCAACAGCAATCAAAAAGGCCTCTTCCCACTTCGCCCCCTGAAAGAAGAACTCGATCGAAAACTGATCAGAGCGATCCTGCCGAAGCCTCTAGTTCCCGAGCACCCATCTGGCAGAGAGATAACTTCGACATGCCAGAAAGTCGCGAGCTAGCGACCAAACTTATTGCTGAAATTGGGGCTGTTCCCGATCTAGCCAACATAAACACCAACAAAAGAGGTGGCCACGCTAGCCTCTGCTAGGCATGCTAAAAAGACTTAAGCATACGGGTATCAGGCGAAGAAGCACCGAACTCGCAAGTGCCATCTTGGTTGGGGAGATCGGGATGTGCATGACCGAGGTAACTCATTTCGCCCCTTATCACCGACCAAACCTCTCTTTCACTTCTAACTTGGTTTATTTTTCACTTTCAGATGGCCACCAAGACTGAGCTTCTTTTTGACCGACTTATCGACAATGTCAAAACTTCCAGCTCGCTCAGCACGGAGAAGAATGCCTTGGAAGAGCAAGTCAACTCACTGAGGGCCGAGTTGAAGGAAAGCGAAGAAAGCCTGACCTCCAAAGTTACCGAGATCTCCAAGCTGGAAGAGGAGAAGAGGATCCTTGATGCTCACCTCACCTTTTCAAAGAAATCCGAAGAGAGTGCTCTCAACAACATTACCCAAGTGAGGAAAGATTTACGAGAGGCGACCAACGAACTGGAAAAGGTGAAGAAAGATGCTACGGCCAGGGAGAACAAATTGAAGACTGAACTGGTGCAAGCCCGCGTTCAAAAAGAGAATCTTATCACCGAGTATAAGAATTCTGAAGACTTTGCTGCCGCAGTCGAGGAAGAGGCGTATCCTTTTTTCTTGCAGGGGGTCAACCACATTCTGCGACAACTAGCTTGTGGCCCCGAACAACTTGCAACCCGGGGCACTAATTCTCAGGTCAAGCCCGCCTCGACATGCCTTGGTCCCGTATTCTCAGACGAACTCACCTCCTTGGCCGAGCCGACACCACCAAAGGGTTGGATGCTTGACCCCCACCTGAAATTGTCCGCTGAATTGATGGCTCAAATATGGTCAAGCAAAAATCCTGGAAACCAGAACTCGCCTCTCCCATCCCCAGAAAACAACAATGAAGCTGCCAATCCCAATGCCGAGAATGAAGACCCGACCAACCAAGCTAGCACCAATCCGTCTCCGACTCTTGCTACCCCAATCTTACTTGATGAATCTTAAACTTTCGGATCCTGCGTGCTCTAAGCCCCAAAACAATTGACATTTCATTTTGTTGTCTGTAATATTTTGCACATCATTTGCTTTTGTTAACTGAATAGTCTTCTTTGATGCATGCTTTTAAATTGGATGAACACTGCTTTTGCATCTGACTTTTTCCCAAATAAAGATATTTCCCATTCGGGTATAAAAGAACCGACTCCATTCCCGAGCATAAAACTCTTCATGCTCGCAATGGAAAATGATCATGCCTATAGAAATACCACCCCCCGAACTAACTCACACATCGAGCATAAAACCCTTTATGCTCGAAGAAGAGAAATTCTTGAGGAAAAACATCACCTCCTCCTCAAACTATCTTCGAAAGCATAAAGCCCTTTATGCTCGAAAAAAGAAAGCTAACGAGGAAAACACCACCCCTTAGACCAACTTTCCTCTCGAGCATAAAGCCCTTTATGCTCGAAGAGGGTAGTTCCTAAGGAAAAAAATCAAGTAATCCAAGTTTAGAAAGCTCCATTAAGCTTTATTATAATCATTCTTCACCAAATGGAAAAACATACAAGCACATACTACATGCAGATCACCAATAATATTTCTTTAAATGATGCGTGCCAAGGATGTTTTAACTCACCACCATCCTCTGTTCGCACATGTGCCTTCTTTAACGATTCTCGAAACCACAAAAGGGCCTTCCGGTTTGGTGACAACTTCCCCATTCGACTGATGGCCGTTGCCTCAATCTTACGGAGGACCCAATCCCCCACAGCAAACGATCGAGCACGAACTCTCTTGTCGTGGTGAGCCTTTGCTCGTTGTTTATAGTTGGCCATTCTCAATTTGGCTTCCAGTTTTTCCTCTAATAACTCAATCTCCGCTGCTCGGGCTGTATTATTAGACTCAACACCGTAGTTTAGACCCTATGAGTGGGCAGTACATCTCCACCTGAGCCATAGCATCGATCTGCAAGCTAAGGAAAAAGCGCCTCCCTGACCCCTTATCGCCGCTCTAACCGCCCACAAAGCGTAAGGCAACTCGCCTACCCATCTTCCAAATTTCTTCCGCATTCTTTTCAACACATGCGTAATTTGCTTATTTGCAGCCTTCACCGCCCATTACCTTGTGGATATGCCACGATGATTGCCAATGTTTTACCTCATCCGCCGCATGCCTTGTAAACTTTTTCCAAAACCGAGTCCCATGATCGACACAATTGCTCTCGGGACTCCAAACCGGCTCCATATGTGCTCGTACAAAATCAATGACGCTTACCTCACTTATGGTCGCCAATGGCTTCGCCCACCCACGTGAAGTAATCCACCGCGACCACCGCATACTTGAACTTCGATCGAGCAACGGAAAAGGACCAATCAAGTCTATTCCCCACATATCAAACGGCCATGCAATAACAGAGTCTCGCTCTAGATGGCATCGTGGAATGTCCGCGCAACGCCGACACACACCGACGAACATACATCTCGCTGCCTCGCCGCAAGGTTATCCAATAAAATCGTCCGCTAACACTTCTCTAGTGATCGCTGACCGGTGACCTCCACACTTGCCTTCATGTGCACTTCGCCCAAGATTCCTTCATTTCTCGACGAACACACCTCAACAAAGGTCGGGTATATCTCGCGATACAAGATGTTGTCCTAAGATAATAGCGCATGACCGCTTCTCGATGGTTCTAGCCTTTTTATCTTCGTGCAACCCGTGCTCGATGTAGGCTCGAAGATCATCTATCCAACATTTTGGCGCTCTATGTCCATGACCACTTCCTTCTCGATGACAGAATCTCCAAATGCTCGATCATGACCTGTGATGTAAAGATCGATTTCATCCTCACCATCTTTGATGTAATCTCGCCAAGCATATTATCCTCCCGAGCAATTCTTACTAATTCCCAAGAATCAAAATCTTTCAAAATTTCTCTCACCATCGCACAATAGCGAACCAAGATCGGGTGATGTACTCCGTAGTCGCCCTTGACTTGATTTACCACCGAGAATCA
>JABEVN020002731.1:0-20553 GCA_013146195.2 Codonopsis lanceolata
AGTTGCCGCATTAAGTTTTCTCAAATCAATGCACATTCTATAACCAGCCTGATAGTTCTCAGTAACTAATTCATCTTTTCATTTTTAACTTTTTGTAATTCGACTTCTTTGAACTACTTAACCGGACTAACTCATTTTACCTGGCCGAAAATTATACCTGCATCTAGAAGCTTAAGGTCCTCTTTCTACTTCTTCCATGAGGGTTAAGTCTTCTTTGTCTTTCTAAAGGCTTACTACCTTCTTCTGGTGTATTTTATGCATGCACATAGACCGACTAATACCTTTTTAAACCGGCCAGGGACCATCCTATGGATTCTCTATGTGTCCATAAAACTTTTAAACAAACTCTTCTTGTTATTAAATCTATACTATTATAATTGTAAAGTTTTACCTTCCCCTAAAAATGCATATTTTAAGTGGGGTGGTAATGACTTTAATTCTTCTACTGGAGGAGATTTAACAGATGGAATAAATTCTGAATTTTCCGATTTAATTGTTTCTTCTTCTTTAACCTCCTCATTATTTCCTTCTTTAACATCTTCTTTATTTTCTACTTTTTCATCATCTATTTCAATTTCTTCAAAAAGAGATTTTAAAATCTCTACTTCTTCTTCTTCATTAATTTCTTCCTCTACTTTTTCTATTTTATCATAATTTATTTCTGTTTCCAATTCTTTTTGTATATTATCTTTACTCTTATTTTTAAGAGCTTCCAATTTCTCTCTTTCTTGTCTTTCTTCTTCTTCTATGTCTCTTTCTATCTCATAAATGTAAATTTTTATGGGAGGTATAGGTCTATCATCATAAACTATAAATACATCTTTCTCATAGTCGTCATCTTCATTATTTTCCTCAAAAGTTTGAGTTGTTAATTTTTCAATTTCGTCTATAGAGAAACATGCATTCATGTCACTAGGTCTATTCATAGCATCAAAAACAGAGATGTCGACAGTTTCACCTAGGACTAACATTGAAAGTTTACCATTTTTCACATTTATCATAGTATTGGCAGTGGCCATAAAAGGTCTGCCTAAGAAAATAGGAACTTCATTATTTGTGCAAATTTTTCTTTCCATCTCTAAGACCACAAAATCAACTGGAATGATTAGTTTATCAACCTGAACTAAAATGTCCTCTATTATGCCTAAAGGGTGTTTAATTGAACGATCAGTTAATTGTAAAGACATATTAGTGGGTTTTAGTTCTCCTAACCCCAATTGTTTATAGACCGCAAAAGGCATCAAGTTAATACTTGCTCCTAGATCTAGCATGACTTTCATCTTTTTAGAGCTACCTAAAGAGACTTGAATATTAAAGCTATAAGGATCTTTCAACTTAGGGGGCAGTTCTGGTTGTAAAACATCACTTACGTTTTTAGAAACAATAATTTTTTCATTGTTTCCGAATTTGTGTTTCTTAGAGTGAAGATCTTTGAAAAACTTAGCATAAATTTGGAATATTTTAATAACATTAAGTAAAGGAAGGTTGACAAAGGAAGGTTCACTTCACTTTGGATAACATATTATAAATTTCCGAAAATTGTTTGTCCATTCGGTTTTTCATAAGTCTTCTTGGAACGGGTGGAATTGGAACATGGTATGGTGGTGCCACATAAGGTTCCTCTTCTTCTTGTTCTATCTCTTTTTCTACTTCTACTTGATTTTCTTTATTTTAAACTTCTACTTCAACTTCTTTTTTAGAATTATCACTTCATCAGGCACATTAGAAGATTGAACATGATCACTTACCTCTTCACCAATTACTTTACCGCTTCGCAAAACAATGATAGATTTTGCTTGCTCGGTTTGGCTAGGGAACTTCCCTTCTTCTCTTTTCTCAGTCTCAGAATTTGCAATGTGCTTCTTTAAATTTTCAACTTCTTCAAACAAATATTTTATCAGGACAGCTTGACATTTACTTGTTCCATCTGATTTTGGAACTTCTTCAATTCTCACTTGACCTTGATTTGGAAATTTTTGAGGTTGTGGTTGTTGAGGATGAAATTGTTGAGGTTGTAAAGGTTTATTTCCTCCCCAAGAAAAATTAGGATGATTCCTCCAACCAAAATTATATGTGTTTGAGTAGGGATCATTCCTTGGTCTTCGAGGGTATCGTTCTTAATGTTCATGGCATTAGTGATTCAAAGCATACATAGCACTTGATGGACAAAAATTAGTAGCATGGGAATATAATCCACATAAAGCACATGCTTCTTGAATTGACCAATTTTCAAACTGAGCTTGTGTATCTGATTTTTCTTGAACTTGGTATAAACTTCTACTTTTACCTCTTGCACTTTTCTGTTTAGAATTTATACTTAACATCTCAAATAATTCCTTTCTCTCAGCATCCGGTGTCATTCTATTAATAGAAACCACCAGTCTACACTATCAACCATAGTTTGTAGACTCGCAAAAGACCATGATAAAATTGAAGTACTAGCACATGTTGAGCTGATTATAATGAGGACATAATGAATAAGCGTGATTTTTAAATCTATCCCAAGACTCATGGAATGTTTCACCTGGTTCATTTTGGAATGACATGATTTGTTTTCTATATTTAGTGAGAGATGCATGCTTATAATATTTACTCATGAGCAAATCATAAAGTTGAGCCCAAGTATAAACACTACTAGGTGTTAGATTCATAAACCATCGCTTTGCCAACTCTTTTAATGCACTTGGAAAGTATTTCATTTTTACTTGGTCTTCAGTCAACCCTCCTAAAGGAAAAGTACTCAGCATATATTCATAATCTCTTAAGAAACTTACAGGATCTTCGTGAGGCATTCCATGAAAAGAAGGTATAACATTAAAATAATGACCTTTTAATTCGCCTTCTTTACTTACGGTAAGACTAGACATGATGTTACTACATTCAGTGAAGGTATACTGAAATCGTTAATAGTTCTTTGATTCACGACTACTTCCATATTTCTTCTAGCGGGTTCTTCTTCTCTTTGATTCGCATTAGCCGGCGAAGGCCAGTTTTCAGGATTTTGATTAATATTTTCCATTGGAGGATCAACCAGAGGATCCGATCCTCTTGATTCAATTGTTCTTGATTATCAGGCTAGGTTGCTAGATTCTCAAGCTCTTCTTGATTCCTTCTAATATTATTTATATCTTGATTCAGTTCTACCAGTTGAGGATTCAAAGATCTACGACCGTGCATAAAATAAATAAAGCAATTAAAAATAATTAACTATTAAAGCAAGTAAAATAAATTAACATCTTTTTGTATTGTTATTTTTATAAAAACTGAAACTGAAATTAAATTAAATTAAAAATTACGCTACCAACAAACTAACTATGTAATCTAGCTTGTCCCTGGCAACGGCGCCAAAAACTTGATCGATGTCTTATTTTAATTATTTTCCTTGCAAGTGGACAAGACTATTGGAGAATAGTTTTGGGAAGCAAGGGTCGAAGCACAGAGACAAGAAGATCACAGATAGTGCGATTTATTGATAGCAAATTATTAATCTAAGGGGGTTTTTATATTAATTTCATTCTAAACTAATTATTATTATTCTTGTTTAACTAATTAGCAGCAATTACAATTTATGAAGATCTTATGGTGGATGAAAATCTAGGATTTGGGTTTCACTTATATCTCCTCTATGCTTATTTTAATAAATTATCATTCAATCTCTTGGGTTCGTTCACAAAATATAGATATAGCATGCTGAATTACCGTTCAGTCACCATCTTCAAATAATTCATCAATTCTATATCCTAGGCACAAGAACATATGATCTAACTGTCACTTAGGTCATATATGGAACCTAGCCCTAACTTATTACTCTCGTGCATCGATAGGTCAAATTTATTGTGATGGTGAGCCAGTGTACGACATATGCACATTGATCATGTAATTATCCGCACCTCTAGGCCTTTATTATTCACGATTACATTCATTTGTTTAAAGTGAAATAATAGAGGGATTGATAAACACCACAATCAACAAGAATGAAATGAATAAAAATTATAGATTAAAACATAGATTCGATACAAGTTACCTCCCACCTCCTAGATTAATGGTAGATTAGTTCATCCTTGAAGATGAACAGCACATGGGGATGATGGAATACATGAATCGATCTTCAATACTTGTAATTACAACAACTAATTATGTTATACAACCTAAAATCTATTCTAAAACTATAGAAAACTACTTTCTAGCCGTCTCTAACCGTCCAATGCTCTGACTACCGACCTTTATTTATACCATGGAATTGTAGGGCGATTAGATCTCTTGTGAAAACACAAATCCGGGCATTCTGACTACCTTGCGGTCGCAAGGTATGAGGCAAGGTCCTTGATTTCTCCGGGCTTTATTTTGAAGTTTACCACTTGCGGAGGTAGGTAGATTGCACCTTGCGACCGCAAGGTGCCCAGCCTTGATCTTCGTTGTTTAATCTTCAATTTTACACTATGGCCCCTTCTCGGAATTTTCACCAAAAAGTCTTATAATTTATATACTTTCACCTAAAACCCTGAAACTCACAAAATCACTGAAAAACGCATATCAGTAGTCAAAAGCCTCGTGGAATTGCTCAATTTAAGTCATAGAAGTATAGGAAATCGACGTATAAAATACATTGATCAGTGCACAACAATAACAATACAAAATAAAGAATTCTACAACTTTTATACATCTATAATCATCCTCATAATAGGATCCCAACACTTAACACGATCAAGCGATAGCCATGTACTAGCAATCAATACGAAAATGGTACACACTCTCATAGTAGTCATACATATACTCTTTACTATACTAGTATGTTCTACTCATGCGTTAACCACCTAGTGATGGTCACACTAGCATATACAAAATTCACCTCATCACATATCTCATAATATCATATATAACGATAACTCACAAAACCATCATATTAAGGGTCATTACTTACTAGTATATCTCACTCCTTACTCGTAATAACTTCATATAAGTGAAACACAAGCTCACTAAGCTACACGTGACTACCTACCGGCTCGTCAAAAGCTTACCAAGTCAATTATTCAATCTTGTATCGGGGTATCTCCCTTGATCACAACATAAACTGGGATACTTCTCACAAGTTCACAACATACCAAGAAACACATGAACACAAGATCGTGTACTATTCACGACTGCGAATCCTCATAAAAGGGCTTAAACAAAACTTCTAATGACTACGGGATGTTCGACAACTCCGTTCTCTAACTTGCTACTAACGAATCCTAACTCTTAGGATTACTCCGGCGATTACTCTTCCGACCGACAAACTAACTCCTCCGATCTCTCATGACAGAGTAAAGGAACAATAGCTCTATTGAACTGTAGTGTACACTCTTAATGTAACTGCAAGCCTACAAATAGAATAAGAGGAGTATAATTCTCCCGAACATAAAACTCCGCCATATCGGCGATCTCAACCATGCTAGACCTAGCACTTTAAGCACTATCCCTACACATAACATTTGCCTTCAAGGCATCTATAGACAATGCTCGACGAAAATTTCTCGACGATAAACCCAACCCAACCTAGGCCATGGAACCTATCGTGGCGAATAGCTAACCTATAGCTTTGATACCAACTGTTACGACCCAACCCGAATTCCAACACGGAATGCTAAGGTCGTGCCAATAAACAAACTAAGCATCAGACATGTAGTTGCTAAGCATGATAGTGCCCATCAAAAAACTGAGCTAAACAAGCTCCAATAAGAAAGTAAATCCATAACGACGATACGAAACAACAACAACAAGAAATTACAGAAGTGAAATATAAGAAAGGGGGCCCGAGCTAACACAACCAGGGAGATGGTAAATCTCTCGGCCTAAAAATTTGAACCGCGTGGCGCAACATTGCACGCGCACAACAAACCACCTGCATAACAAAACTAGAATAATAGAAATCAAGTCTTCGGCGATACTACATACCAGAACCCAACAATTACAAACACGAGTTTACTACTCGGGCGCATACAACAACATCAACGACCACAATATGCCGGATAACCTCAAATAAACACCACGAGTTGAAAACCTTTTTAGGAAAGAAACTAGAATAGACTACTAACATACAAACCACAACATGACATAACTTGTTGGCTCCAAAATAATACCACTACAAACCCAACATAATTCTACCCAGGGTAAAGCTTATATTACTTTACATATACAATCGTCCTCACTAGAATTAACAATATATATTAATAACTGTAATAATAATAATAATTATACTCCACGAGCTAAGTCTCGGAAGAAACGCCTGCTACGACCGCGAACTACTCGACCTCAACGCGAGCTAACAATCAATTGCACACTAAAGAAATAAAAGCACCGAGTGAGTCACAATGACCCAACAAGTTACTACAAATAAAAATTTAACATGATATTATTCATAGTTACTAAATAATCATGGCATCATATTGAACAATAACAATCCGTGAACATGTATCATATAATCCTTGATACTTCACAAAATACCATTTTCTTTCTTTTTTTAAAAAACATTTATGCAACACAGTATAATACAAGTAGGATGCACAAACCAATAGCATAATCTTTTCTTCCCTTTTTAAAACAATTCATGCAACAATATGATAATCATATAACTATATGTAAACCATAATTTAAATTAGATTTTACTTCTCTAATTTTAACAAACCCATTGAATCAAGACATGCTTCCTCGATCCGCTTCTGTCGTGCTGCTTCTGCAAATCACATGTGCTCCCGACACCGGTTCTCTGGTATCGTCGGCCTTGAGATATCTCTTAAGTACCATAGCTTCCAAGGTCATGCTTTCTTGCTATAAACAATGGACAGCTACTTCCCCACCGCGGCCGAAGTGGTGGCGTGTGTGACCCTTAGTCTTCGATTACGATGACCTACAGCAATCACGAATCCCATAACTCGTGAAGACGATGTGTCGTCCCATCATTGAGTAACCATACTACAAATCCGATAAGGCCTTTATATTCGATTACCTTATCAAAACCAAAACTCACCAAAGATCCAATATCTGATCACCCTGTCCATGCCAAGCAGGTTAGTATTCCTACTTAAACGATTTACCTTACGCAAATGGGAAGGTAATTAATATCACATACATACATGTATTTTGCAAATATAACACACATATTAAGACTAGTTATTTAGCCTATCAACCATATACATATCAAGTTCTTCATTATTCTCATGTAAAATATCGTAAATCTGGATTGAGTTCCCAATCCATCCAAGTAAGTAGATTTCACACTCTACTAAAATATAACTATCATGAATATTAATGCCATAAATAAATACTCACATATACCAAGGTGACTAATCAATTCTCACCTGAATCCATAAATTAAGACTAGTCATTTAGTCTAAAAACAATCATTATTCATGGGGGTCTACAATGATCCCCAAGTATAAATACACCAAGGTTGCCAATATCTAACCTCAAACTACGTACCAACACTTATCTATATATTTAGTCCAAAACAATTACCCATTGAGGTCTTCAAAGGTCCTTAATGAAAACTCGTCAAGACTACTAAGCTAGCCCCACGAAAACTTCCAAAACAAGACTATATACCTAGTCTCCCAATTCATTACATGTCGAACTTCTATTAGTCCTACTCTCATAGTGTATACATCTATACACTCAAACCCACGCTCAAAGCATGACATGACTATCACTAGCTGTTACTACATTAAATCCAAAATAACCAAGCTCCAATATCTCGGTTATACGACTTACTAAGTTAGTTAAGCAACCACCCATCATTCTAGTAATAACCTTTAGGGTTAAGTGTCACATTGCACTCACAAAGTAATCATTCAAGTCTTCACAAACAAGACCATACGCGTCTCAAACGTCGTAGGATTGCAACACTACTTTATTTAGAGTATTATCGATCTCTATCTGACTCCGTTGAGTCTTAACTCTATGTTTCATCCTTTAGGTCATTATTGATTTAAACAACAAAACCCAACAATTCACAACTTAGTCGACACTCTTATATCAATCATCACAAACCCAAGTATCTCTAGCTTCCAATAACTGGCATTCAATTCATAACCCAAGACTTTCTAATTAGTCTTAAATCATAGAGTGTCCAAAAGTACACTCTTAACCACCACACACAAATTGTTCATCAAATCATATTCTCAATTCACCATTTATCATACAAGAATTATATCTTGGATTCTCTAACAAGTCGGTGTATTATTATGCACTAAAAATGACTTCCTAAAATCTATCATTCTCATTAGTTTGCACTCTAGCTATTGGAGAGGTCCGTATAAGGTTAATAAATTTCACTAATACATTCATAAGGACATATAATCATGTCCTTAATCATCAATTATCACAACAACCCAAAATCTACCCAAAAGTCATAATCTCGTGATTTCACAATTTAGGTTCAATGATTTTCAAACGTCATAGGATTTCATCCTAGGACTCACATATACATACTAAACTCTATTTGACTCCGTTGAGTCGAATTACTAACTTTCAAAAGTTAGGTCACAAACCCCTTTCATGATCATCCAACATTTGGGTTCCTAAACCCATTAAACATGTTCTAAACACAATCAAACCCAACAACAATCAAACTCATATGTTCTCAGTATATAAACCAACATAAACCCAACATATCATGGTAGGATATTCAACAAAAGCATAAAAATCAAGTCTCTAAAATCCTAGCACCATTTTGAGATAGAGAGAGATAGAAGAAAGTTTAGTAACTTACCAATTTCGGTTAACAAACCTATATGGAATGGAGATTACAATGGAGGGAAGTATTCTACTTGTTGAGGGCTTCGTAACGGCGGTCTCCAATCGAAAATCCAATGGTTGAATCAATGGGGGTGATGTTACACATAGTAATCTCACCAAGAACACACACACACATGTTTCTCTTGTGTTTGAACTCTAATGGCTGAAATGAGAGGGAGAGGGGCTTCCTAGGGGGAGTATATCAACTGATTATAGTTGGTCAACAAGGATTAGGGGTTTAGTGGGTGTGTTGTCGATTTTGTATGGTTCCTCCTTTAATTAGATTAGTAGCTAAACACACTTAGAAACCCACTTAAAACTCACCTAGATTAATGACCCAACATAAAAGGACCAATATGGGTCTATTAGGGAAAATTGGGAAGAGTTTCACTAAGGTTAAAAGTGGAAAAACACAACAAAATTGAAGCAGCAAGAAGCTGCCCACTACTACAGTAACTCGAAGTGAACAGTAACCGCGAGTGTTACAGTGATTTTCTGACGGCTCCAGTTTGAACACCCTTCGATAAAACGACGTGATTTCTTCTCTTGGCACTCTGTAAATGTCCAAAGTAAAAGCCTTAAAAGTCTCAAATAAAATAAAAATATTCTCAATGGATCCTTGATCGAAACAATTCAGTCGCGTACCAAAATTGGTCTGTAACTGTTGTACAACAGACGAAACTACGTAGGACAACCCAATGATCGAAACAACGAACGAACAAGCATACATGCTTGTTTAAAAACCTGTTAGAAGCCAAATGAAGTGTCCCAAATGCATACCCAAGGTCAAACCAAAATTAAGTGCAACCAAAGTATCAAAAGCGATACGTTAACGATACGCGAATCATGAAATCAAACTTATGACGACGACTATACTTTGAACGTCGTGACCACATGTAAACTTTATAAACATGATTATAAGGGTATAAAATGTATTCAACCAAATACACGAAGACCTAGGATATCTCAAAGGCCGTAAACAATAACTAAGGAAGATAAAGATCTACTAAGTCGAGTTTCTAACAACGCTAAGTTACTCATTGTAACTCTAACACTCTAGGGCATTGGCTATGGTCCAAAAAACCCAAAGATATGAAGAGTCATACAATAAGTCAACCATGCAAGAAAGTCAAACGCTCAAAATTTCAGGGTCTTACAAGTTGTAGAGAGATTACTATGACTCTCTGTGATTTTTCTGCCATCACATGTTGCTGCTGATGAATGATGTTGTTCCTGGTGCTCAACTGACTTTACAAGCTCAAACAAATAAATTTTATCTTTTGGGTCCATTTCATTAAATGACTCATTATTATTATTATTATTATTATTATTATTATTATTATTATTATTATTATTATTTGTTGAATCTTGAAATTTAAGAGATTTGCTTAAAACATTTTCACTTGATTGTCAGCCAGGACAAGCAGTTTAGATTTGGTCAGCTGATTATTATCTTTGTCAGCCAATCTTCTCAGCTGATCAATGCGTTGCTTTGGAATGAGTTTATCTTTTCCTTATTTGTTTGAACATACTCTAGTACTAACTCTTTCCTATTTTGTGTTTGTGATAGATGTCCTGCCATATAATATCTTCCAAGATCCTTTGCGATCTTACAACTGTCATAACACGTTTTCAAAATTCAAATGTGTTCCTAACGGGCTGCTCTCACAGACTATCTATATATACCCTTTGGAAGCATTGCTGAAGACAACAAGTCTGAAGAATTGCAAGAAACTTTTTACTCACAAGCTTTCAGTCTTCGTTAAAACCTTAGCTAGATATTTTGTCATTAAAAATTTCTTTCTAGTTATTGTTTAGGCAAAACACTGAGTACTTCACTTCACATCAATTCGAACTCAGTCAATTTGTCTCACGAGTTTGATTGCTTCTCAATCATTCTCCCAAACACCGGTCTTTGTTGTACACTGATCCATTAGAGATCAATTAGATTTTTAATAAAATTAGTGCACTTCAAAAATCCAAGTCTGACCAACTTGGTAGTGGACGTAGCAGTTTATCTGTGAACCACTTCAACTGAATTGTCAGCCATTTCTTATATTTCTGCTAACTGACATAACACTTAAGAAGTTGTTAAAACTGATTAAGTGTCAGCCAGTTAACAACACTTGTTTGCTTACTTGTTCAGTTACCTTGAGCTCAAATTTCTTCTCTATATTCAGTGATCAAAACATTAAAACAAATTTCTTTTGAAAACTGTTGTGTCAGCCAGCTGACCAACTTTCTTCAGCTTAAGAAAATTCAAAAGTGTCAGCCAACTGACCAACTTTTCAGTTGACTGACAAGATTAAATTTTCCGCTGCCAATATTTTTTTTTATAATCAAATCAACCCCTAAAAGTTTTTAAAGGCTATTCACCCCCCTCTAGCCTTAACTGTTGCCATCTGGACTTACAATTGGTATCAGAGCTAAGCTTTTTGAAAAATCATTTTCCAAGTCTAACAGCTTGAAAGCTCGATCATGGCAACTCTAAAAGCTTTTCAATCAAACAATGTTACTCAAGTTCCCATTTTTGATGAAGATCACTTTGATATCTGGAAGGAAAGAATTACAAGATATATGAACAATATAGACAAACGATTGATGGAATGTGTAAGAGGTGGTCCTATGCAACCCATGAAAATAAACACTAAAGTTGGTAAATCTTCTGCTGCAGATGATGATACTGTAAACCCTCTTGCTCCTGCTGAAGAAGAGTATGTTCTCAAACCTCAAGCAGAATGGACTGAGGAAGACAAGATTACTTGATGGATCGGATGCCGAGTATACATATCCTGTCAAGTGCGGTACCTGATGAAAACTACAAGCAAATATATGACTGTGTGACTGCCAAGGAAATTTGGGATGCTCTTGTAGAATATGTAGAAGGAGATCAGAATACCAAGGACAACAAACTATACGACTGCATACAAGAATTTGATGCATTCAAGAAGGATCCAAAAGAATCCTTAAAAAATGCCTACGACAGATTTCTCGAGGTAAGTAACAGATGTTCATCTCTTGGCAAGGTTTATAGTATGAAAGATTTAAATATGCGTTTTCTTAGCAGTTTAGGAAGTAGATGGCATGTAAAAGTGACTGCCATAAAGGAAGCCAGAGACTTGAACAAAACTCACATACGTAGTCTTGTTGCAAGTCTAAAAATTTATGAAAAAGAAGTTCTCAAAACTCAAGAAATTGAGAAAAATTTCAAGGGAATATCTCTTCAAGTCAAGAAGAAGAAACAAGATAAAACTTCTACATCTCAGTCAGATGATGACTTTGATGAAGATGAATTTGCTGCCTTTGCTAGACAATTTAGAAAATACAAATCTTTCAAAAAGAATTTTAAAAAACCTTCAGCAAACTTTCAAAAGTCTACTTCAAATTATCAAAAACCTTCTCCAAGCTTCCAAAAACCATCTACTCCAAACTTTCAAAAACCTTACTTCAAATCAAATGAAGACAAGGTTGAGAAAGAAAAAAGCTATGCTTTAATCAGTCATTTTGCTTCAAAGCGTCCTTTTACAAGAAATGAGTATTATAAAAGAACTCCCGAAATTTTGAAAAACAAAAAGGTTTGGTTGCGTAAGATCAAAATCTTGCAACTTGGATTGAAACAGACTACGAAGATGAATCTGATTTTGAGCAAGAAGCAAACTTTGTGTCTTGTAGCGAGAATCGACTATATATGATTGAGAAAATGAGCTTCAAGTCCTAAATACTCAAAAATGCCCGATAATGAGCTATCAAGCTCACCTATTACAAACCCCAAGCGACAAAGGTCATCAAACTGATCGGTTGTGGTTAAAAAATAGGAAATGGATTTTATGGACAAGGAATAATAAGTCGACCGAGAGAGAAAGTCATGTCGGCTTCTCCAAGGATCGCTAAAATAACTCATGATTCAAAAGGCGGGAGGAGAAAGTTACCGACTCAAGTGTTGATGATTTATTGGAACAAATGCAAAAATGTATTCCAAGTTTGAAACACTTAAAAGAATCCATTTTTCTTTATCTAGTGACTTTGAAAGAATTTACGAAGAGAACGTGAGCTTAAAAGATCAATGAGCTTTACAAAGTTCAAAAAAGAGTTCTTTGGAACTTAAAAGTCTCAATGAAAAATATGAGACTCAAGCAAAAATCTCAGATGCTCAAATTGCTGACCTTGTAGAAAGAAATCTTCGACTGACCAATGTTGTTGATACTTATTCAAAGTCAAAAGCTGCTGTAGAAACTATCATCAAACAACAGAAAGATCATGAAGACCAACATGGTCTTGGATACTCAAAAAATGATGAAGGTTGTGAGATCAGACAGTCAAAAGGTGAACCTAAGATTACGAAAAGAACAAGGGATTAGTCTATAATCTTTGTACCATTCACTTATCGAAACAAGAATCGGCTCAAGAGGAACATCAACAAAAGGATAGGATGAACAATGAAAGTTGTCGGTCTTACGGTCACAAACCTCAAAGTCGGTCGGCTAACTCAAAATCGCCGACAAATGTCGACCAAGCCCGACAAGTGTCGACTAGGCGACAAAGAGAAGGATTCGGAAGAAAGGCAAGCCGACAAGTTCAATCCAATAAATTTTGTTCTTTGCTAAGACCTCAAAGTTGAATCAAAAAGAATCAAAGAACTCACCTCAAATGACTGACAAACCTGGTTATCACAAATGTACTATTTGTTTTATGTTTGGTCATCAGACACATGAGTGCTTATATAGATTTAAACCTACTGACAGAATTAACAAGCCCAATTTCAGGCAAGTCTGGATGCCGAAGACAACTAACCCTTTGGACCCAAAAGTATAAAGGGTACCATGATTTAAATATTCATATTTCAGGTATGCTTAATGGCTGATGATCATTCAACTGACTTATGGATATTAGGCGATGGATGCTCGGACACATGGTGGATCGGTGAACTTCTTACAAACATTATTGCAGCAAAAGGACCTTCTGTAATCTTTGGGGACAATTCTAAAGGAAAAACTATTGGATATGGATCCATTATCAGAGGATCTATAAAGATTGAAAATGTCTCTTTAGTACAAGGTCTGAAACACAATCTTCTAAGTATCTCACAATTTTGCGTGATAAAGGTATGAGTTGCTCATTCTCCTCCACACATTGTTTCATCAAAAAGCAGTCTCTCAAATGAAATCTTGCTTACTGGTACTAGAAAAAGGAATGTCTTTGCCATAGATTTACTTTCATTAAATAGCAATACTCAAATTTGTCTTGTAGCAAATAATATTTCCAAAAATTCATGGCTTTGGCACAAAAGGCTTTCACACTTAAACTTTAAGTATCTTTCAAAACTTTCAAAAGGAGATGTGGTTAAAGGTTTACCTTACATAAATTGTCCCATCGACAAAAATGTGATGCTTGTATTTTGGGAAAAATAACAAAAGTCCCTTTTAAACCAAAACCATGTCTTTCTACCAAAAGAACTCTTGAGCTTCTACACATGGATTTATTTGGCCCTGTAACTACTGCAAGCTTAGGAGGAAACAAGTATACATTAGTTGTTGTGGATGACTATTCTAGATATACTTGGGTTGAGATGATGCAATCCAAAGATGAAACTTACAAAGATTCTCACTTCCTATTCGAGAATCCTTCAAACTCAAAAAGAATGTGAGATCATAAGTGTTAGATCTGATAATGGTACAGAATTCAAAAATCTTGGAATGGACACATACTGTGATGATCATGGAATTGATCATAACTTTTCAGCAGTAAGAACTCCGCAACAAAATGGTATAGCTGAAAGGAAGAACAGGACTTTGATCGAAGCGAGGTAAAACAATGTTAGGCTGAAGCAAAATTACCAAAATATTTTTGGGCGTAAGCTGTCAACACTGCATGTTTCACTCAAAATAGATCTCTTATAAACAAATTTCATGGTAAGACTCCTTATGAAATTTGGAGAGGTAGAACTCCAAATATTGCTTACTTTAAAATCTTTGGGTGTAAATGCTTCATTCATTACAATGGTGGAGACCACAGAGGTAAATTTGATGAAAAAGCTGATGAAGGTATTTTTGTTGGTTATGCCAAGCATAGTAAAGCATATAGAGTTTATAATAGAAAAACTCAAGTAATTGTTGAATCTATGCATGTTAATTTTGATGAATCAAGTCTAATTGAGCATTATGAAACTCCTGATGTTACTAACAACTTTGAAATATTTGAGACAGAAATAATACGAGTACAGTTCAATTCAAAACAATCCTTCATCTTCAATCCCCGCTACGAAACTCTAAACCCTCAAAATGAGCCTAAACAGTCAGACACCCTTCAGCCAACTGACAATCCTCATCCTATCACATTAGATCAGTCAGCTGACACACTTAGTCCTGAAGTCATTCACCAAGCCGACTCACAACCCTCTTTACCTTTACAACCGAGTCTCTTAATCTTCCAAGGGAAATTAGGAAGCTAGACACCATCCAGTTTCAAATATCATTGGAGACCCATTTGCTGGTCTAAGAACCAGAAGTAGCTCCAGAAATGAAACTCTTGACTCTCATGCTTTTGTCTCTTCCATTGAACCTAAAAAGATTGATGAAGCCTTGGAAGATCCTCAGTGGATTGAGGCCATGCAAGAAGAGCTAAATCAGTTTGAAAGATGTAACGTCTGGGAACTTGTGCCTAGACCCACAGATCAACAGGTCATTGGAACAAAATGGGTGTTTAGGAACAAATTGGATGAAGAAGGAAATGTTACTAGAAATAAAGCAAGGTTGGTAGCCCAAGGTTATAGAAGGAGGAGGGCATTGACTATGACCAAACTTTGCTCTGTAGCTAGACTTGAAGCTATCAGATTATTTCTTGCCTATGCAACCTTCAAAGACTTCAAGGTATATCAAATGGACGTGAAAAGTGCATTCTTAAATGGAGACCTTCAAGAACAAGTATTTGTTGAACAACCTCCTGGATTCATTGACCTCAAAAAGAAGGACCATGTCTACAAATTAAGAAAAGCCCTTTATGGTCTTAAGCAAGCACCAAGAGCATGGTACGAAACTCTATCCAAATTCCTTATGGAAAAAGGTTTTCAAAGAGGTAAAATTGACACTACTCTTTTCTCTTTGAAGCACAAAGGTAATATTTTACTAGTCCAAATTTATGTTGATGATATTATTTTTGGATCTACTAATGAAATTTTGTGCAAAAGATTTGAGCATCTCATGAAAGGAAAGTTTGAGATGAGTATGATGGGAGAACTAACATACTTCTTAGGCTTGCAAATCAAGCAAACTGAGGAAGGAATTTTCATTCATCAATCAAAATACACTAGAGAGCTGATCAAGAAATATAATCTTGAAGCAAATTCAAGAAACACTCGATGGGAGTTGAATGTCATCTAGTCAGCGATGAAAAGGGTAAGCCGCCATTAATACAAGCCGAAATGTAGAGGTATTGTTGGATCTCTTCTTTATTTAACGACTAGCGGACTGATATCATGTTTGCTGTATGTATATGTGCTCGTTTTCAAGCTAATCCTAAAGAATCTCATATGATTGCAGCCAAAAGAATCATTAGATATTTGATTGATACTGAAAAGTTTGGTATTTGGTATCCCAGAGATTCTTCATTTAATCTAACAGGATATTCAGATGCTGACCTTGCAGCCTGCAGGATTAACAGAAAAAGCACCAGTGGAACATGTCAGTTCCTTGGAAACAGACTGGTTTCATGGGCATGTAAGAAACAAGCTTCAGTTTCCACTTCAACAACTGAAGCTGAATATATTGCTGCTGGAAGCTGTTGTTCTCAGATTCTTTGGATGAAACAGCAGTTACTGGACTATGAAATGCACATGGGAACTTGTCCTATTTATTGTGATAATACTTGTGACGACCTGACCCGGATCTCAATACGAGATCCCAAGGTCGTGCCATCAGGACAAACCAAGAGACAGACAAGCACCTGCTAAGCATAATGGTGCGAGTCAAAAGACGAGCCAACAAGCTCAAACAGAAGGTAAAGCCATAACGGCAATACAGAAAATCAAAACCTAAAACCGCGGAAGCAAAACCATAATGGGACCCGAGCTATCAAGCTCCCGAATGAAACCACCAAAGAGATAGTAAATCTCTCGGCCCAAAAATTCGACGCGCGTGACGCAACATTAGACACGCACAACAAACCATCGGCAACCAAGGCCGGCAACAAACAGAATCCCAACCTGATAAACAACACTCAACGGCTATTACATGCCGGAGGAACAATTCACTATAACCATCTAATCAATGCTAAACCACCAACCAAATCTCTCGACTAAAACAGGTGGGAACAACAATAAACCACAACTACAATAAACGAGCCATACATGCTCGAAACAACAAAGGAAATAAATACTAAGGGTACAAATGCTCGCAATACGATCGGCTCCCAAATACACAACCATAATATAACACTATGATCTACCCAAGTAAAGTCTACATAACTTTACAATCGAGCCTCACAAAAATACAACATAATAATAAATAACTCCAAGCTTTTGACTTGGAAGACCACCTGCTAAAAGTCATTATCCGGCCGCTGCTGCACTAACGGGATCACTGCACACACTATGTGGAAAACAATCACACGAGTGAGTCATAATGACCCAAGAAGTTTCTAAATGTAAACAACATGTAGCATATTATGCATGGCATAAATGCATAAACATATAAACATATAAAATCATGGTATCATGCTAGTATACCATCATGAAACATGTACTTAATTTTTAAACACATAAACTCACATAAACCAAGTAGCATTTTATCTTTCATATAAATGCTCATAAATAAACCTCGTGTAACAAGAACGTAATCGAACCGTTACTATCAAATCCGGTTCAAACCCAACCAACTTACCATAATATCAAATCTCAAACCATGATTCGGCTCAATTCCCAATCAATAATACCTCGGGTTCCGTCTCCAATAATCACAACTCATCGATTTCCTTTAATGAGTACTCGCATTTCATCCAAGCCTCCCGATGATGAGAAATGAG
Organism: Codonopsis lanceolata; assembly: GCA_013146195.2. Lineage (NCBI taxonomy): Eukaryota > Viridiplantae > Streptophyta > Magnoliopsida > Asterales > Campanulaceae > Codonopsis > Codonopsis lanceolata. Next base: position 17,788 of record JABEVN020002731.1, read on the forward strand.
AGAGAGCTCGATGTCTAGCTAGATCACATCCCACTATCGGCATAATCCTCGAGATCACATCCCACTATTGGCCAAATAGTGAGAAAGGGAACCAATGCAACGATTCATAGCGATTGTTTCCAAAGACTATGAATCGTCCCATTGCCGACACAACAACCAAACCCCACCGACTTAAACCAAACCATCAAGTAAATGTTTACTTGATAAACCAATGAGACCAAATTCATAATTATCTGACTCATTAAACCATGTAGGACATAATGCTCTACAACAACCTCATAAACCATGCACATAATTGCATATAACCACCGTAGGACATAATGCTCTACCAAACATCATGAATAATGCATATATTTGCATATAACCATTGTGATCAACTAACTTACAAGTTTAGTTTAAAAACAACATATTGAGGTATTCATTATTCCTCGTCATTAACCCATTCAAGCATAGCTTATCGCCTTAGTAAAATATAATGTGAGGTCTTCCTAAATCCTCAACTCAAATCAAACCAAGACTACTACGCTTAGTCTCAAATATCCACCAATCAAGACTTATTATTTTAGTTCTTTATTCTAAGTACCTGACTAATCATAGTCCTAATCATTACATGATCGATAACCAACAACACCATACTTAAAACATCATGACTACCTTCTAAAGAGTCACTTCCACAAGTGTTTTCATATGCACGTTAAATAAAAATCCTTGAGAAGAGGATTTCTTAATCTCTTAAACAATCTCGAGACCTTTAGGGTCTTCAATTATCCCATGCTCTAACAAGCATGCTTAAAACATATTTCTAATAAATCTTCATACTACGAATGTCTCCATTGGATACAAACCAAAGACCCTAGGTGCACAACACAACCCAAGCAAACCCGAACATTGTGGTTTCAAACCAAGGCTCTTCATCATTTTATTGGCCTTAATACGAATTGCTGAAGTCTTACTAACACATTTCATTCTTTATGTGTTCTATAAATTCACACCGTAATAATTTCTTAAGGTTTATAACCAAATCTCAATAGTCATAACCTCAAGACTAAAACCCACAAACACATCACAATCACCAACCATTTAAAGTTTGAAGTTATGTCTTCCTCCATTAACCAAACGAAATCCAATCATCGTGAGGATTTCAACCCCAAGTTTGCTTAACATATTATCACTATAATGACTGAGTCTAATCTACCCTTTCTAAAATTTTGGTGGCATAGAAGCTATGGTTCTCACCTCCCTATATTCATAACTATCAACAATAATTATCATCCCTGCCTCGCTTAACTCACATAAACCCGACAAAAACCTTCACTAATATAACATAGAATGAACATCATTTTGGCACAATTCCTCGTTTAGCTCATCTTACCAATCATAATTCCAATTCATGATTAAATCATACAACCTAGTTTAATATACTCTATTAAGCATATAAAACATAGTAATCAAGCTCACTTCATTAATTTAGCAAGCTAAACCAAATTTGGACAAAACACCTCCAAGTATCTCAACCAAACCAACATCAAACTCATGGATAATCAACATACCCAAGTTCAATAGACTAATTAGAACATGAATTTCACATATTTCATGGTCTCACATAGGTCAATCCCATTCTAACATCAATTTGAAAACCTAGGGTTCATGCTTCTCTACAAACCTAACAATGGCTTCCATTGACCTCACATAGCACAAATGATTGTTTCCTAGGGTCAATGGAGCCTAAAAATCAAAGGAAGAGAGGTAGAAACTTACCAAACTCAGCCCTCACAAAACGATTTTCGGATTCTTGGAGATGGGTGTTGTTACCTTCAACTACTCTTCAAAATCAAGGTGTAGCTTGGGGAAGAAGACCTCTACCAATGGCCACCAAGGAGGGACCCTTCAAGAGCCCTAGAACCTCCTCTCACAAGCTCTCTCTCAAGTTTTACGTTGGGTGTTTGCAGAAACGAAAATGGAAGGAGCTGTTAGAATGAGAGAGAAATCAGATTTGGGGTTTAAATAGGGGGATTAAATCCTCTAATCAAGCCACTAATCAACCCCTAATAACTCTAATAGGTGTTTAGGACATGTTTAGAGCTAAGTAGGAGGGTTTAGAGTTAGGTTTAAAATGGGTTTAGGGGTTAAATTTGAGCTTGATTGCACAGGGATCAAAATCCCGTAAAGCGAGTTCAGGGGACCAATTCGCTTCATCCAAGTGTGATGCGGCGCATCACACTATCCTTAGCCAAAACTCTTTTGTTGATCCTTGCTCGGTTTCGGTCGTTCCCACATGCATCCTCGAGCCTTAAAGCTGAGAAATGGCTCACAATTGAACCTAAAAGTCCTTAAACATTAAACTAATTCATTCAAGTCTCAAAACACTTTTAAAGTAGGTCTAGACTCACAAAAACAACACCGAAACAACCGGGCAAAGCCGGGCGCAAGGCGTAACAACTTACTATCAGCGTCGAATGAAACCACTAAGCAAAGCCGGGTAATAACCCATGATTGTAAACACTTATGGGGCTACAAAATAGGCCTGAATGCCTCCAGATGATGCTCAACAGAGATAGGAAATAGGCTCCCGAAAGACTAGGCGTTCGCAGGCTCAATCTCAAACTTCTGCGATAAGGAGAATCGCTATTCTCGGCGTCAAACTTGGCGAGACTTATGGAATACATCTTAGAAGTATAACACATCTAAACATGTTATTTAATCATCATGTAAAGATCTGGGACCAAATCGAGTCGAAACACAAAACCAGAATAAACTCTCAATCGC